>ML795202.1:0-12559 GCA_009831015.1 Picea engelmannii | reverse complement strand
GTAAGAATTATTCTTATATATTATTCAAATGTTGAAAATATATGGGTCAAAATATGCGGGAACTTGTGTGACATTCAAACCAGTGAACAAATACTTCCATTGAGTCATATCATAATCACATCAAACAAGAGTTCATTAAAGAGGCAAGGGATTGATGTGAGTTTCATGTTTTTTAGTGTTGACAATAATAGTAGAACTCAAATAGAAAAAAACATTTGGTAATTCAAGCATTATGTAAAGCGTTATTTCAAGTCCACATTGCCCCTTCTTGCAAAATGGACTAGATTATAGGGAAAATTACAATATAAGTGCAATACTATCGGTTTTCTGTGTTCATGAAAGAAAATGGATTTTCTCATAATTTTGTGGACTGCATATGCAATACTACATGTAAGAGTGCACTTAAAATCCTAGACATTGGCGTCCTTTATGACCTTTCCCACCCATACATTATGAACATCAAGTCACAATTGGGATAGAAAGATACATTCTACACTATGTGCACTCTCAGATAAAAAAAGGCCTTTTTTGAATTCCCAGATATGAAGAGAGGAAATATATGAAAACATGTTGTGAATGCATATATGTACATTAAAGGTGTGTTTCCTTTCATTCCTCTTGGTGTGCCACTCATGGATCCTACAACATGTCCAATTTTATTACTAGACTCTATAGTATTACCAACATTATTACCCCACTCTACAATTTCGTCGACATTATTACCCGAACTCAACAGTTTGGGAGATGAATGAAATGACACCCAATTTGCGAAGGGGATGAAGATGCAAACTAGAATATCATAGATGGGTATTCTAACAAGTAGGTGATTGAGGAATTCAATAAGACTACTAATCATTGTATATACAAAATGCAAGAAAACTATGTTTAAGTTGGAAATAGTGAGGTGCACAACAATAATGAATCGTTTGGGGGATATTTCAACTTGTGGATTACATCATTTAAAAATTATGAAAAGGGATAACAATGGAACTAGGAATTCCTACAAGCCCCCGAGGAGATTTATATAAACACATTTAAAAAGGTCTACCAAAAAGTAAGCACGTGCATGCTTTTGATTTTATCAACCTTTGGTACCTAGCACAACTACAAAGCATATGAGACATGCTATATGAAGTAAGTGACCTAATTGAATACCACTTCCCAAAAAAACTCATAGAAAATGTTCTGGATACCACATTAGTTCTCTTGGGCCTATTGACTTCTAATTATGGCATTCATTCCCACTCCATATTATATTGTCATTGCTTTATAAACTTTTGTACTAGCAAATGGAATATAAGAGGGGCCTGAATCTTTATTGCCAATTTACAATTAGTCTCTTATGTTGTTTACAATTAGATAAAGTTGACATGACAAGATAACCAACAGTCTAAAATATAATTGTTAAAAACATAAATATTATCATCTAATGAATGTATGGATTACATTCATTATCCCATTTAATCATATTTTAATAACGAGATTATATTCAGTGGGATTGCATGAATAATGAATGAGATAAATTATGAAAATAACTAAATTGTTTAGTTATAACTTTGAAAATAATTGTTATCATCTAAAGGTTTCATAGGAGGAGTTTACAACAAAATGGTTGACTCAATCGTGGAACAAAATGATCAATGTTGCTTACCTATCATGGTCAAAGGAGTTTGCAACAAAATGGTGAATAGTGCTTACCTATCATGCTAGGAACTACAAGAAATGTGTTGACCTATCATATTGTGAATTAGTAAAGAAACATGTTTATAATTACTTAATAAAGAAATTTGAGACCATATCATATTTTGAATTAGTAAAGAAACTTGTTTCCCTATTTCATTCAACATAAGGATAGTTGGGGATAGCTATAGGTAATGAAATGTAATAACCCTCCTATACTGTTGATATGTTTCTATGTGTTTCTTGGGTTAATAATTTCGTCTAACACTTTAAATGTATGCTCTGATACCACTGTAAAATGCCTATTTGATTTTTTCCCAATTCTTCTTAGTTTGGTAGTTTAGTCATTTCTTCGAACAGTTTGTATGCAAGCATTCAACCAAATAGTTTATGTGTATTTCTGATTTCACTGTGAAATGGTACACCAATCTTTTTTCCCAAAAAATATTTTACTTCATTAAAAAGCGTAACAAAAGGCTTACATCATGGCCAAACTCAGCCCAAAGCTATAAAAACAAGGAAATAAAATTATGATCAGTTCTAACTTGGATATTGACTGATATATACTACATGTAGATGAAATACATGTGAAACAACCTCATAAGTAATAGAATAGGCCTGTACGTGTATTATATTTGTAGAAGAAGTATGATTTAATAAGAACGGGTATATAGGTGATGAACAAGTTCTCCCCACAACACAAACTCAACCCATAAAATCATATCGCGTCCCTCACAACATCCAAACACAACCACAAAGATATTTGGTCCCCCCCCCGCACACACACAAATAGGTCCAACAAGTATATATCTTGTCCCTCGCAAGAGGAGATCGACCCTTCAAGGAGGATGAAGATATCCCAAATAGAACTCAACTCTTCTGCTAGCAAACTCAATTCCCAACTGTGTAGAATCAGTCCTCGATGAAGTAACTTGTCCCTCCAACAATGATATTCTCCCAACCAAGGAAAATATCTCAACTAACACACAAAATCGGTCCCACAATGCCAATATTCGACCTCTAATACAAAAAATCACCCTTGATCAAATCGATTTGGCTTCCTCAAGTAAATCAACCACTACACGTAAAAACCAAACTACCCAAATGAAGAAATACTCAACCACCACACAGACAAACTTCATCCCATTGAAGAAAAATGAAAAGATATGTATGATCTCTTCCTTTCGACCAACTAGGGTGGATAGTCTCACCACTGAAACCAATATTCCAATCTCTCTAGGGTTTTCATCCCAAAGAGCTCTCTCAAATTCCTTTTTGGAAAATAACAAAATGCATAATGAGAGAAAGTTCCCTCCTTTCCCTTTTATCTCCCCGTTGACCCTTTTTTTGACCCTTGTACCCTTGTAATAAAGCAAAGTTACTTTTATAAACTTTAAGTTACTTAAACACCCATTTTTATTGTCAGAAAGTGATTAATTGGTTTTTTAAGACATTCCAGGACGTCATAGTCCCTTTCTCATCATCCCAACCTTTATATATTTTCATTTTGGTTCCAATGAGATATCACATGAAGGTATTCCCTCAGATAATATAATCCAAATAATACCTTCAATGTATTTAATTAAAGTATGCTCATTAATAGCCCAAAATTATGTAAATTGTCGGAATTCCACAAAACTAAGAGTGAACTATGTGTAAATGATATTGATGATGAAATATGGTGAATGGACTATCTTGGGCCCCATATAACTCCAAATTGCATGACCTAATTTTTATCCTCATTTTACTCCTCCAGTCAAGATGACATAAACTCAAAAGGTCACCTCTGATTGCAGGGTGGGGGAATCCAAAAATGGGGACATCACAATCCTCCCTTCCCAAAGATTGCTTGTCCTCAAGCAATTCCATCACAACCTGATGATACATCGACTAAGCCAGACTGAAACTAAAAATGATACCAGGGTCCCAAACCACCCTAGAAGATGTGAATCATCCTCCACTCAATGCATGATCCGGCAAGGTACAGACATAATATGTCTCTTGAATATTTCCACTAAGTAGGGAAACTTGATACTGCAATAACTTGATCAATCTCTCAAGGAAATGGTCTACTAGGGAACCAATCTCATGGAAACAAAAAATGATTCTCATCTTTGTGTTAGTTGTTGAACTGTCTAGTACTGAAATCCTAGGGTCCCAAGCTAACCTTAGGAAGAACCACCATGTTGACGTTGTGCCACTCTGATCATAATCATTCGACTATCGTGCCCAATCTACATCCTCCTCTTCAACAAATCCAAGTTGAAATGCCTATAAGGGTTGAAACTACTACCATGAATAGTAACCTGCATAGACATCCAAGTAAAGTCACTGCCTACAAATCCACTGCCATACTCAATCTCGAATATCGAAAAATAAATTATGTCCCAATCATTGGTAATGACTTCGCGCTGCTCATGGACTCTAAACATCTCTCCATTGGATAGATTTTTCAATTGTGCTACCCCATACTCTGAAGAAATCACCAAGAAGTGCATGAAATCTAACGATTGATCAATCATTATACACATATTATCTGCTCTGTGCACCCTCAATAAACATTTGATGCAATCTATCAACATGTTCTCACACTCTCTCTTAGAAATGAGCAAGGATTGCATCAACCCTGCTAGATGAGTGTGCCCCGAACTGCTCTGCTAACAATTTGTACACTCTCCCATATCACCCAACATACCATCTGCAAAGTACCTCCATGTGAACCTCTCTTGGACCCATCTTTAAGTGGTAAAGTCACCAAGGTCCCATGCGAGCCTGTATGATGTGGAACACCCTATTGTCATAACAGTGATCTACAAGGGGCTAACACAAGAATCCTCCCGACTTCCTTTGAGAATCCATACAATCATAAGTTTCACAAATTTGGTCAACTCCTCAGAATATCACTCCTCCATATAGCCAATCCTAAGCATCTCAAGAGTAAACTCCAAAAAGAGAAAACTGGCCATCTCATTTGCATCAGCTACTGAGATGTCAGACACTGCAGTTCCCGAATCTCAAACTAATCTTCGAGGGGAACCATCATGCTAACATTGCACCCTTCTGATCATGATCATTTGATCTCCATGCTCAGACTGCACTCTACTCTCCTAGACCCATAAGTTGAAATCATTATCCTGGATCATGTCTCACCAAAGCATCGTGGTGAAGTCAAGGTCTTCCAACTCATGCATAGACTCGATCCTAGGTATCATGAGGGAAAATCTACCTCATCCTATAGGAAAAATCTCAACAACTACTCTCACAATATCCTCACAAAAACATATCCCAATCAATGACATGACCCTATCAATCATCCTCACCATCTAAAACAGTCTATCACTCCGATGAATGCCAAGATCCCACCAACAAATTGGAAGTCCACCACTCCAAATTCCTTTTGAAATATTTGTGAACCACTCCAACAAAGTTTGGATCTCCTCCCATGCATTTTGTGCATTGATCATATGATCCAAATGGAATACCCATGTCATGGCCAAAATGTCACCTATCTCATCCAACTGACTTAGGTGAACCTACCATGTCTTTCTATATATATGAGGGCATAGAATAATAGAAATAGATACCTTTGCAACTGCCTGCAAGATTGGAGAGTGGCTAGTGTGTTGATGAACCCCAAGGGCATGGAAAATAAATTATAATGAAATCTGGAAGCAGACCTACGACTATACTGATCCCTGACCCTCATCTGATGATATCCCAGATGTAGACTAATTATCAAGGGATATGCTTCTCTCTAAGGCACACCCATCCACTCACTGATCTTGGATAACCTCAACTCATTAGTATGCTTGAGGAATTCATCAGGAGGTCTCCCTGGAGGAAACACCCCACAACTCCACTTCACACTACCCAGTGCCAATGAATACCCCTGCACATTTTTGTCGATCACTAAATCATCATGTACCATCATTTATTCTGTAGGAACTATCATATCCATCACTCTGCTGATGATGCATGAACCTGCATCCCAGAGTGCACCCATGTCTTTCATATACATGTACACCCAATCCATGGATGCATATACTCACTTGCGGGAAGGTCCACAAGGAATGTGCTCAACTATCTCCTCTGTAGCTAAGCCTTAAGCCTTTAATGAGATCTACAAAAGAAATAACTCATGATCCCCACAACGTAAAACACGAGCATAATCAAAACCCTCTGTGTCATACCTCTCCTCAAGCACATGCAACTCTGAATGCTCCTCATGTGGGATTGTCACAAGAGGCTCCTCCCTCAAATCATGGGGGCCACTCACTCCCTCATGTGTCACGAATTCCAAAGATAATGGAGTCTTTGTTGTAATTGATGAGGAGCGTGCCAAACTCAACTAGTAACAAATATCATCAACCTCCCTTTCTTTGTCTTCAACGAACTTGAGAGCAAGGTACTTATCCATGAACAACTGCAAGTAATTTGATTTCATATTCTTTAGTGCTTCTTTGATTATGTGAAATTGAGCACTAGTGACTCCACCTACAAATACTTTTTGTCTCTCCTTCATCTGGGATTTCCACATAAGACCTTCAATGAACTTATGAGCACCACCTTCCCTTGTCAACACTTGTACAATTTTCTCCTTTGTGACCAATAATTGATCCTTCAAGTCATGTTTTGTTGAAGGCCTTTCTTCATATTCATTATAGTGGCATGTGTTGTCCCACCATTTATTTTCTATTTTTTTGTCCACGTTAAAAACACTACCCTCATCAAAACCAATTGATTCACTAGATGATACCATGCAATCTCCAAAAGGTGGGATAGTGTCATGATCAAGAATTGCTTCATCACATAAACTCTTGTCTCCACAAGGCCTATCAAATATGGTATCTAGGTTAACATCAAAGAGACTTGTTCCCCCCATACCATCAACAACATTTGTTTCTTCTTCATCCCAAATCACAGTGCCATTAATTGGCTCTTCATCCCAAACCACATTGTCATTCTGTTGGAATAGAACTGTGCCAATGCTATCTTCTTTCTTTTATTCCCAAATCTCCTTTGTGGTCTTAGGTTCTAAGGCCTCATGAGTGTCCATGTGCTCATTTACAGGAGAAGAAACATATGAAGAATCAACATTTTTCTCATTTTTTGAAGTATCAAGATCTTCAAAAACTAGTGCCTTTTTCCTTGACACCTTCACCTTCTTGTCCAATGATACTTGGGTTTCATACCACTCAAAATGTTTGATGGTGCAAAAATCCTTGAATCACATAGCTACATTAAATTCCTCACTAAGTGCCATATATTCCCTCAAACAATCTCTAAACACCTCATCTTGCTCTTGTTGTCTTGTTTGTTTCCCCTTTGAACCACTAGCTCCATTGTTCTCTGCATTGATTTGATGGCTTGCCATAACAAAGCTTGTATACCCTCGCAGGATGGGAATATCACAAGCTCTGATACAATTGTAATAACCCTCCTATATTGTTGATATGTTTCTATGCATTTCTTGGGTTAAAACTTTTGTCAAACACATTGAATGTATTCTTTGATACCACTGTAAAATCCCTATCTGATTTTTTTTTTCCAATTCTTCTTAGTTTGGTAGTTTAGGCATTTCTTCAAACATTTTGTATGCAAGCATTTAACCAAATAGTTTATGTGTATTTCTAATTTCATTGTGAAATGGTACACCAATATTTTTTCCCAACAATTATTTTATTGCTTTAAAAAGCACAACAAGAGGCTTACATAATGGCCAAACTCACCCCAAAGCTACAATAGCAAGGAAATAAGATTATGATCAATTCTAACCTGGATATTGACTGACATATACTGCATGTAGATGAAATACATGTACAACAACCTCATGAATAATAGAACATGCTTGTATGTGTACTGTATTTGTAGCAAAAATATGATTTAATAAGAGCATGTATCTAGGTGATGACCATGGTCACCCCACGACACAAACTCAACCCATAAAATCAGATCTCATCCTTCACAACATCCAAATGCAGCCACAGAGATATTTGTTCCCCCACACACATAGAAATCGGTCCAACAAGCATATATCTCATTCCTAGCAAGAGGAAATTGGCCCTTCAAGGAGGATGAAGTTGTCCCAAACATAACTCGGCTCTTCTACCAACAAAATCGATTCCCAGCTCTGTGGAATCAGTCTCGGATGAAGTAACTTGTCCCTCCAATAGTGATATTCACCCAGCCAAATAAAATATCTCATCTAGCACACAAAATCGGTCCCACAATGCCAAGATTCAACCTCCAATACATAAAATCACCCTTTATCAAATAGATTATGCTTCCTTAAATAAATTGACCACTACAAGTAAACACCAAACTTTCCAAATGAAGAAATACTCAACCACCACAAAGACAAACTCAATCCCAATGAATCACAATGAAAATATTTGGATTATTTCTTCCTTTCAACCAGCTAGGGTGGATGGTCTCACCACCAAAAACAATCTTCCAATCTTTCTAGGGTTTTCATCCCAAAGAGCCAAATCCACAAGAGCTCTCTCAAATTCATTTTTGGAAAATAACTAAGGCATGAGCATCGAGAGCATGGCTATAGGTATGTCAAAGACCCAAGATGAGGATGATGATGATGGTGATGCAGGGGGAATAAATGTCCATGTATGGAGACTCATGATGGAAGAATGGTTGATGGACCATGTACGAAAAAGAGTTTCCTATAGAACCGATGGATACAGTGGTTGGTGACCCATGTATTTCGGTGGATGGATACTCTTTTATATGGATTTCTACTTATATTTATGGTTGCAGGTATGGGATGGAAATTGGAGAAGATTGAGAATGAAGAAAACCAAGGGCGAGGAAGATACAAAACCTGGAAGAGAAAATGGACCAATTTAATGAAGATTTCTCATTAAGAAGGGACATGAAGGAATAATTCTTATTTGCAATGGTTAATAGATGAAATTGTAATTATGTAGACTAATTCTAGAAAGTCTATGTGAGAGAGAGATAAGGAGAAATGAGAGATATTAGGGATATAAATATTTGTTGAGAGATTCATGGAGATCGGTAGAGAGATTCATGGAGATATTGTGGAGAGAGTTAAGGAGATAGTTATGCATTTGGTTTGAATACAATATCTAATAATTATGTATTTGTTATGGTCACCTATAGCTATATAAAGGGACCATTTGTACAGTAGAGAACATGACCCAAAAATGGTTGATTGATAAAAATTCCCCTTTGGGGGATTAGAGCATATTTTTGGGTGTTGCTTGCTTTGCATTGCATAGCATAGTGTGGTGTAGTGTGCAAGTAGGTTATTGTATTTGCAATTGGTATTTTGCATCATTTGGTATCAGATTGAGCGATGAGAAGAGAATTCGTAAGAGCTTGTATATATATATATATATATATATATATATATATATATATATAAGAAACCATAGCCATGTGTTGTCACCGATCAGCCAGAACTATGCGATTCGTTTAGTGTATGAGTGGGTCGTTGGTTGTTCATGGTATATGAGTTGTGAACCCATTTTTTGTAATTATGTTTGGTCCTGTGTGGTAGAATATTGGATCTGTACCATTGTTTCATGTAAGACAACGCCATTAATTATTTGTGCCACTGTTTCATTCAAGAGGAAACGCTCGCAGAAAATCGACATGGAAGACTGGAAATCCAAGGAGATCACGTTGAGGCTTAAATATCCTCGCATCATCTATTTTGAAAGAACATTATGAAGAGGGGCGTGGTAGGAAGACGATCAAACAAGAAAGTGATGATTGCAACGACCGATCAATGTGAAGTTCGATGCCAATTTGTTGGTGCTACGTAAGTTCGTTCTAGCTGCAAAGAGTCGAGTCGAGTATGAGTGTTATTTTTAGCATATTTAAAATTCACTGTTGCGAACAAGATTGGTGAGTCGGAGGCCATGGTGAGGTTCATGTATGCGAAGAGGAGATGTAATTTGATTGTTAATCAGGTGAGAAAGTGCAACGCATGGATGATGTATTTTTTGAATCCCATATAGGGATCAAGTAGTGCGACTTCAAAATGAAAGTGAATCAATCCAACAATGATTCCTGTGAAGAGGACCCTTCAAGGAACCCATTGTTAGCATGGGTTGTGCTTCTACTAGTGATACTTTCAGAGATGCGTTGTCAACATATTGTTTTGTAGCCGATATACCTGTTATTATAGTTCACCTGAAAATTGCATCTCGATTACAAAAGTTGATGCAGTTGAGTGCCAATGGTGCATTGGATACTTCCTTGTATTCAATGTTTGATCCTACACACATAGAGAATTTTATTGAATTTCTTGTTAACTTGATGCTCTGCAAAAGTGTCTTTGATTGTGAATAAAGGCGTTCAACACATTCTTCATTTCCTTGATACCGATGTTGATGGGTGATAGATTATCATATTTTTGCTTATTTCTATCAAAGGAATTGGTTGGCATTTGGCTAAATTTGTATGCAGAAAGGCTGAGGTTGATATGAACAAAAGAGCTAGTGAGCTTTCTGAAACATGGATTGGTTTTTAAATAGACAGAAATATATCAAGGATAATTCTATCGTGACCGTGTTCAATCTTACCAGAAGATCAAMTGTCAATAGTGTAATGAACTAGAATCAAGAAGAATGACAGTGTTGGAGTACTATATTTAAAAAAAAAAAATGTTAATCCAAAATGTTGGAGTCACGTGGAAGTATTGGTAGCAGGATTATGTAACGAGGCCTTCCTAAAGCAATAGTAAATGTCAAAATTGAAGTCAATTATATAGTTGGAATGTTCATAAGGAGGTTGAGTTAAATTACAAATCATCATGATAGGTCATAAAGAGGTTTTGTAAAAGTTATTGACCAAAAAGATTGGGGGTGCATGATCGGTTTCACTCACACCTCCAAGTCCTAAGTTGTGTTGAACATAGAGAATTTTCATACTTTGTACGTCTAGTTGAACATGTTAAACATGCTAAGTTCTCATTATAGTGACATTTATTCTAACCAACTATTGTCACAAGTTTGAGTTTGCGTTGAACATGTTAAACATGCTAAGTTCTCATTATAGTGACATTTATTCTAACCAACTATTGTCACAAGTTTGAGTTTGCATTGGAACTGTTCATTTCAACAATAGACAAGTTTTATTTGCAGGAGTCATAGAATATCAGACATTATGAAGACATGAAGAATTATTCCAAAGACATAATCATGATGAAGTGCAGAGAAAAATGAAATTTAGTAGAGATGATGCAACGAGAGGGAAATAAAAGTTCAACATTCCAACGAGGTATGCAGTTTATTGGCTTGTTCATTTGTCCAATGAATATATGTGTAAGGTGCCAGATCTATTATAATAGCTGAAAACATAAATAATGCAGAGAATAACAATGGAACAACACAATATATGAAACAACACTAGAATAATATATTTATTGATAGGAAACAATGTTCACTTGCCTCTTAGAGGGGGAAACCTACAACAGAGCAATGCTCTATTACAATAATTCTCAAGACAAGACTTCTCATACCCTCGACTCCTATTTATACTAAATTTATCTACCCAAAAGAACAATCTAGAGGAAGATCCTTCTAGAAGCGGAAGCTTCTATTAAGTCTTCTTACATTTGACTTATTCTTCTTTATTACTAGGCCTTATTAATATCGACCTTTATTACATGGAAATATATTATTCTACCTACGTGAGGGGTGTAACAGCCCCGCCATTACGCCAACAAAAGAGACAATACAACAAGTAAAACTTTTTTTTTTTTTGCATTAAGAACTACACACCACCACTAAAAGCGACAGTATAACTACCCCTCACCCAATAAATTAACGGAACGACATTAAATCAAAATCAATCATTCATGACATAAAGTTGACACATTAGCCATGATTCATGATAGTCATTAGACACAATAACACAATAGATGACAACCATAATCATTGCATTCAAATATAACTAAGGACACATAAACAGTGTCAAACAAAAAGCGCTCAACTCATCAATTAATCATGGCGCCAGGGTAATCATCATCTTTTTCATCACACATCGACATTAATTCATGGCTCGAGAAATCAATTCTAAACAATCATCCAACAATGTAAACTATTTAATGCGCGAGAGAACTCTAAATTTTAAAACCAACCTTCATCAACCTAAACGGTTCAATGCGCGCACGATTTTAACTTCTAAAACAATCAATAACCACATAAAATACACAATGCGTGCATGAATCAAACTTTTAAAATATTAAACCATCAACATAAAATAAATAATGCTCGCGTGAATCAACTTCTAAAACAATAATCCATCAACAACAATCAAGCGCACGAGGAGTCTAATTCCTCAGTTAGTCATACATCACATTATTGAACTGCACGCGAGTATTCTACTCAATTAATCCATCATTCACCCAACATCAATTCAAGACACAAGAGTTATCGATTTTATTACACAAGACACAAGATAATACAATTAAAGAATCAATCATACTTCACTAATAATTCATCATAGTGCAAAATAATGATCTACTCTACTAAATCATTTTTTCAAGCAATGCTGACCCAATCCTAAAAAATGTAACATCTCTAATCCATTAGCTATCAATTAAGCTAATCAAGAATAAGAACTGTATACTATACTGGTGAATTCAAGAGTTATTAACTATACATATTTAATAATTATTTTATGAAGCAATTAAACTCCACAGTGATGAAATGAATGACTAAACAATTCTACACTTTACGCAAAATGCCAACTCATCATTCAAAGATTACTAAGGATTGACACCCACAATCAATTTAAGGACGCAACCAGAGATAGATTACTAACATCAATAAATTATTTAATAAAGTTAAAGGTAAAATCATTTATGTTTAACTGTTGTAATGATTTTTAC
>ML795201.1:676019-706767 GCA_009831015.1 Picea engelmannii | reverse complement strand
CCTGAGGAAACCCATACAGGGTAAAAACCTCCTTTTCTTTATATGATAAGTATTATCCACATTCTTTACATTATCATACATATGAGCACCAACTCATTGTGAGGCTACAACCTCTGTTTTTACAAGCTGCAACTTGCTGAGAGCATCGACTCTATGTTTTCTCTAGCACCCACTAGAAGGAAGCACCAACCCCCTGGTTTCTATAGCACCAACTAGAAGGAAGCACTAACTCCCTGGTTTCTCTAGAACCAACTAGAAGGAAGCACCAACTCCCTGGTTTCTCTAGCACAAACTAGAAGGAAGCACCAACTCCCTGTGTTCAAGCACCCACTTGAACCTTTGAGGACACCAGTCCTCCCTAGCACCTCCCAACCACCCTGAATAATAAATTCTTTGTTACTGAAACTTATTACAGCGATATAAAATTATTCAATGGCTTACCAACCCGATTGTTGTTTTGTTACGCTGCTCTTCCCTGTCTGCATCAGTGTCTTCTGCATGCCCCTTGCACTTTCTGTTCTTCTTCCTTTTATACTCTCTGCACCATATCCCTTCAATGCAACCTTCCTCTACTGTGCATTTCTACTCCTGCGCTCTGCCTCCTTGCTCACACTTGAATCCTCCTGCACATCGACTCCCCTTTCCTCTTCTTTCTCTTGCATTCTTATAGTCTCTTTTGTCTTTGTGCATGCAATCTTCACAATGCCTCTGCATGCTCACTCCACGCCAAATTCCTCCACAACTTGAGTGCTCTGTCTGATCGTCATCGTGACTCTTCAGCTTCTCTGGTCATTTTCCAATCGTTCAACATCACTGTATGTTGTACTAAGATTCCTCAACCTCTCTGGCAGTTTGAGATTCTTCGTCTTCTCTGTGACAGTCGATCTCACCTTCTCTATTTCAGTTACAGGCCTCAATGCCCATCCAGCTGTCAATCACCTTCATGAACATCTTCATCCCTCTTGAATATTCCCAGAGGCTCTTCACCTTCTCTGTCAATCATCCCCAAGTTTCTTCGAGTCCTCTGGCTGAAACCATCAGTGGTTTCTGGCAGTTATACTATGTCGTGTTACAGTAGCCCTCCAATCTTGTTCAAATTCACCTGCACCATTGGATTGATTCCATGGGATCTTGCATTCATTTCGACATTTCGACATTCGGAAATTCTGCATTCGTGTGACCATGTGTCTCAACATTCCCAGTCGCAATCCCCGAAAACGAGCTTGGTTTCTCTAGCTCTTTCCTCCATCTCTCACTGATGTGACCAAGGGATGTGACCACAGCCTTATGCATAAGGCTCTTTCACAATTTCACATTTCGTGAGTCTGGAGATGAGGCATCTCGACTCTCCAAGTCGCGATCCCCGATACCCCGAAATGGTGTGGGATCAACGGTCCCGATCAACACTTGATCTGACGGTTGATATCATTTCACGATTTCGCATATCCCAATTTCGACATTCCTATGGTGAGTTTTCTTGTCACTTCCAAATCCTAATCCACGAAACTCCTTAAAGAAGTCATATCAATGGTCCAGATCACATCTTGATCTGATGGTTGCAATTACGTCGCGATTTTGCATATCGCGATATCGGGTAATATTCTTTGACATCTTCAACACTCGATCCTCGAAACCTCGAAAGGGACTTGGATCAACGGTCTAGATTCTATCTTGATTCAATGGCTGTGATTAAGTCACGATTTTGCATATCATGAAATCAGGATTCCTGTGCATGATATTACTTGACATCTCCAACTCTCGATCCGTGAAACTCCGAAATGGACTGGAATCAACAGTCCAGATTCAACCTTAATCTGACGACTGAGATTAAATCACAATTTCAGATATCGCGATTTCGAGAGGTTAGGGAACATCGTTCCTTTGACTCTCCAGTCAGCAAACTGACGATCTATCCCCACGTGTCCTACCTGAAGATGGACGGTCCTCCTTCTTTCGGGATTTTGTGAGCCCTCTACTCCTTTCACTTTAAATAATGTGCAGGTTCTCCTCAATCCAACAGTGGTCAGACCCTGTGCTCGGATCTAATGCCCAAGATCTATCCTCCATATCTGCGCGCTCCTCTTGTCTACATTGAGATCTGACGGTCATCGGGAATTCAGGATGGGATCCAACGATCACTGACGCTTCTTCTCCAAGATTACGCATCCTCCTTACTTGGAATAATTTCTAAGTGTCAAAGGCCTTGACCTTTGATCCTCCTGTGATCCTAAGTACTCTATCTCCCTTAATCTTTAGCCATGAGTTAACCTCATCCCTGGTGCACACCTATGCACTGCATTCGACTCTGCGCTAATTCCTCCTGAGCTTACATTGTTCCTATTTTTCCATCGATGCACACTCTGATCCTGCCATCAATGACAAGCACATACTACCTATAAAGCATGCCAACCATCCTCTGCAGCATCTTCCCAAACTGCTTCTGATGCCTGTCTGTTACATTCTTCCTATACTCATGCCATCTTCACTGTTGTACTTGCCATCAATGACAAGCATACGCTACCTATTAAACATTTCCCAACATGGCCTCAGGTTGGTTTGGATCTGAGTCGCATCCATAATATCTTGGGATCATCCTAATCTCATCAACCTATCCTTTTCATCTTATAAAAGGATAGGATTTCTCATGGGGAAAGTTGGATTGAGTTGGCTAGTGCTTAGTTGGAAAATTCTTGAGTTTTGTAGTTTGGAGTTTTTGGAGCTTGCATGTTGGCTTTGAGCTTTGATTTGTTAAGATAGATTGTTGATCTCAAAATCCGTGGAGAAGAAGTGTGTGGGAAGAAAGGAACTGTTGGAAGGAACCTGACAACATCAAGGCATCTGGTTGTATCTTTCTTCCACATTCTTTAATACAGTGATATATTTATTTCCCATAAATTGTTCTTATTTTATTGTATGACTCCTTGATCACATACATAGGTTTTGTTGAGTATGCGTTGTTTCTTTCACTTCATTGGTTTGTGTCTCTTTACAGGTTCAACATCCCATAAGCCTTGGAACAGAGAAAGGATGACACTAGTGAGGACAAACAACATTTAAAAGGCATGTCATTTATCTCTTGTTAGTTAGTATGCTTGATAATTAAAACTTAGGGAAAGTTTTATATTCTGTCTTGTTTTGTTCTAGTTTCAGGGTGAAACTAGGGAGATTTGTTTATGTCTGCACTTACCGATTTTCCCAATCAGTTTGGCACCTGCAAATATTGTAGTTATAGGTTGGTGCCTACATGAAGTGTTGATTTGGTTCTCATATAATGGGATTGGTGTCTCCTATAGGATGGTTCATGAAAAAATTGTAACAGTAGGTTGGTTCCGACATAATTAGATAAAATAATTGTTTTGTGGTTTTCTCCCATGTGGGTTTCCATGTTAAATCTATGTGTATTATGGACTACATGGTTGTGTATTTATCATTAATTGTTATAATTGGTAAAGTAAAACATTGATAAATATTTTAAGAAAATAAAATTTAGTTTTATACTGATTCACCCCCCCTCTTAGTATAAATAAGTGTACCAACAATTGGTATCAGAGTCGGTTCCTTCGGAACAGTCTAACCACAGGAAGGTAAATCCCTATAAGATAAATGGATAAATCAGAAGGATTATTCACAAACAAATCTCCCTTGATTGATGGAACAAACAGTGTATTCTAGAACATAAGAATGGAAACATATTTGTAGGAACTAGGATATGATGTATAGAAATCAGTTGGCACTAGTTACACACCCTCAAAAACTCCACCAATAGATGTAGTTTCAAAGGAGTCGAGTGAAAATAATTCAAAAGAAATGAATGTCATTTTGAGTGGCTTATCTGATTCACATAAAGTCACAGTGGAACAATGTACATAAGCTAAAGAGATTTGAGAGAAGATACAAGATATTTATGAAATGAAATCTATCTTCATAGACATAGAAACAAATTTTGTTGATAAATAAAATGAATACAATCAAAAGTCAGATATGGAAAAACTGGTACAAAAAGTTTCATCCCTCAAAGAAGCAAAGAAGCGAGAATAGAAGAATATAAAAGACGTGACAACCCATACAACGAATCAAATGTTTAAGAATCCAAATTTGTTAGGAATCCCAAGAGAGGATCATGAAAATTCAAAGGTAAGCCTCTTTTTAAATGTATTTATTGTGGAGAAGTAGGACACCTTGTTGCTAAATGTCCTTATGCAAAAGAAGACTCTAGACTCTCCTACGAACAAAGGAAGATTTTTTATAACAATGAGGACAATAGCTCTTATCATGACAATGATAGTGAAATAAAAGAGGATATATAAGCATAACTCATGTGTGCCTTAGAAGAAATAGACAAACTCAAACAAAATAATAGAAATTTGAAAAAGGAATTGAAAAAATATGAAGATGAGAAGGTTGATCGTGAAAGGCAACTTACTTGTGATCAAAATGAAATCAGAAATCTCAAAAAGGATAATATGTTATTGAAGGAGAAACTTGTAAATGTGTTTAACCTACACATAATAGATATATATAAACAATAATACACATATTTGCGGAGATTATTGGAGAAAGAAGAAGAAGGAGAGAAAGAATGGAAGAATTCTCATTAACCGTTGTGAATAATGAATAATTTACACATGATATACTCTGTATAACTCAATGCATTCGACTAGAGGATAACCAATGCTCCATAGTGGTGGTTGAGAGTGATATGGACACACACCAGCAGTTACGGGAGTGAACTTCCACCTAGTCTAGTCTCTCAGGCAGTTACACGAGTGAACTACCACCTAGTTGAGTTAACTAGTCAACTAGTCTTCAGTTAACTGACTGAACAAAGAGTAGTGAGGAGTTAACTCATGGAAGAAAGGATAATACACCACTCTGGTGATGATACCAAGGCAATTTCGAATTATCATGGTGATGATCCCAATGTTGCATGGTGAAAAAACCAATGCAACATCTAAACTCAACTCAACTAGTCAAACTGGAGTGTCAACTGAAAGAGAATATTCTCCAGGTGGAATATTCTCCCCTAAATTATAGGAGACTATATAATGACTAATTATAACTAATAAAAAAGAAACAACCTTAGGAAAAATAAATCCTAGGTGTGTGTGAAGAAACTCCAACACCCCCCTTGAACATCACTATGGTGAAAATAAAGATTGGGTCCCAGGAATGAGGCCATGTTAGGTACCCAAGTAAAAATGATACAATGAAAATAAAGTGAGGAAAGAGGGAAAAACTCATGGGAAACCCCCCCCCTCAAGGTACAATGTATGTAAAAATAAGAACTGTAGTTGCTAGGAAACTGTGTCCTTCACTCCAAGACGACTTCGTAGAGAATGGAACTTTTGCTCAGTGAAGGTCTTGGTGAATATGTCTGCCATCTGTTCTACTGAAGGACAGAACTGTAAGTCAATGATCCCCTCGTGTACTAAGTCCTGGATGTAGTGCATGTGGATCTCGATGTGCTTCTTCTACTACCTCTGAACTGAATCTCTGCAGAACTTCAGAGTGCTCTAGTTGTCACACCAAATGACGATCGACCGATGAAATTGAATGCCCAACTCAGTGAGGAAATGTTGTAGCCACATATCCTGAATGGTTATGTAACTACCCCTCTGTAATCTTCCTCGGATGAAGATAGAGAAATGGAATCTTACTTCTTTCTCGACCAATAGATAGGCCCGGAACCAAGACTGAGTGAGTAACCAGATGTGGACTTGCAATCAGTTCTATCGCCAGCCCAACTAGAATCAGTAAACCTGATGAGATATAATGTAGATTCTGTTGCATAATGAATCCCAAAGGTGATGGTTCCCTGTACGTATTGAAGGATACACTTTGCAACCTTCTAATGTAGCTCATGCAGCTCCTGCATGACCTTGGAAATTGTGCCAACTGCATATGAGAGGTCTAGTCTGGAGTGTGTGATATACAACAAACTCCCCACTAGCTATCTGTACAGTGTGTTGTCAACCAGTGGAGTCTCCCTGCCATCCTCAAGTTTGACTCCTGATAGGAAAGGAGTCGGAGCAGACTTGTAGTATTTCATGTGAAATATCTCAAGGAGATCTCATGCATACTTGGCCTGAGACAAATTGATGCCTGATGCATCCTAAATGATCTCGAGTCCAAGGAATAAGTGTAGAAGATCCATGTCGGTCATCAAAAACCTATCATGAGAATCCTATTGACTGCAACAATCGCTGAAGTTGAGCACCCGGTGATCAACAAATCATCAACATACATAACTAAAAGTAGAAGTGAATCATTCGTCCTGAGCATGTAGACATTCGGGTTTGATTTACAATGTACAAAGTTCAGTGACAATGGGTAGGAATCCATCTTGGCATACCATGCCCTTGGAGACTTCTTGAGGCCATAAATTGACTTCTTCAGTCAACAGACCAAAGATGAGTCCTACATAAATACCTGGGGCTGCTCCATGTATATATCCTCAGAGAGATCACCATGAAGAAATTCATTCTTCATGTCCATCTGATGGAATTCCCATCCCTTGGCTTATGCAATGGTAAGTGCCAATCGTATGGAATCCATCTTTGTTACTGGAGCGAATGTCTCATCATAGTCAATACCATGAACCTGTTGAAAGCCTTTGGCGACAAGCCTGGATTTTTATTTGTTGATCTATCCATTCGTTTCACTCTTGGTCCTGTAGATCCATATGCATATGACAAGTTTCATCCCAGAAGGAAGGGGAACCAAATCCTAATTATGGTTCTCGAGGAGGGAGTTGTACTCCTCCTGCATGGAGGATTCCCAAAAGGGATTTCCAATAGCCTCTCCATAAGACCATGGATCTGAAGACTGAACCAAGAAAAGATGCTTCGAGGGAAATGGTTCAGTGGCATTGAGTGCAATAGGAGGCTCCTCAAAATCAGATCGATTCCTCCTAGTATTGGATGGATCACCAACGAGATCCCCTACAACATGAAGAGTATTCTGTGCCCACTTGGGCCTCTTCTCTAGATCTGCAATTGCATCTGGATGCTCTGAATCTGCATCTGACTGTATTGAGTCTAAATCTGAATCATGTTAGTCCTTTGAATAAAAAATATTGTCTGAAGAAGAGTCAACATGTGCATTCTCATCATCTCATATAGGTGGAAGAGTGAAGGTGTCTGCATGCGGCTGTTGAGGTACATGTGAGAAAATTTCCTTGAATTGGACACTACGCTCAATGTTGAGCCGGTCCGAGGAAAGATCAATAAGCCAATATCCCTTCACACCATCAGGGTATCCAACAAAAATGCACTCAGTGCTCTGTGGATCAAGTCCCTTCCTCTTTTTAGAGGGAATCTGGGCCCATGCACGTGAACCAAAAATGTGAAAGTGGGCCACTTTCGGTTTGAGGCCGCTCCAAGCCTCGTAGGGGGTCTTATCCTTGACATATATATGAGGATATCTGTTTGGATGTATGCTGCACAATTAAGTGCTTCAGCCCATAGACTCTGTGGTAGTGGCTTTGCATTCAACATGCAAGATGCCATCTCCTTTAGAGATCTGTTTTTCCGCTCAACAATTTCATTTTGCTGTGGAGTATAGGGAACTGTATGCTGCAACTGAATCCCTACCTCATGGAAAATATTATGGATCTCATTATTTACATACTCTCCTCCATTATTAGTTCGAAGGACCTTGATCTTATTTCCGGACTGTGTCTCAACCAGGGCTTTGTAATCTTTGAGGTGTTGAAAGACCTCATATTTTTTCCTGAGAAGGTAGATCCATGTAAAACGTGAGAAATCATCGACAAAAATGATAACAAACCTCACTTTGTTGATCGATGGATGCATAAAAGGACCCATAAGGTCACTGTGGATCATATTTAAAGGTGTGGAAGCTTGTTGAGACTTTCCTTTGTCGAATTTCTCTTCAAGATGTTTTCCGAGAACACATCCCCCACACACTCCCTTGGAGAAATGGATGTCTGGTAGACCATCAACCAATATGTTCTTTCTAAGTTGTTGCATGTATCTAAAATTCAAATGTCCAAACCTTTCATGCCATATCCTACTACTTTCATCAGCATGAGTAAGCAGTAAAGCAGAATTAGGTTCAATGAATTCAGAGAAAGTATACAATCTAGACTGATGATTTACCTCACTGGTAGAAACCCTGGAGTTGGTTTTCATGTCGTAGATATCCACAGAATTTGGTGTGAACATGAATTTATTTCTGGCTCCATAATTCGTCATCTCATACACAGAGAGAAGGTTGACAAAATTTTTGGGAACATGAAACACATTCTCGAAGCTTCCATTGGTGAGTTCAATCCTTCCTTTATCGATGACTTTGATAGAAGAGTTGTCCCCCATCAGAATAGGAGGACCTTTCCATGCATCCAATGAAGAATATATTTCTTCTGAGGCATCCATGTGATGTGATGCTCCTAAATCTACAATCCAATCATCAATAGAGGAGTTGATTGTAATCAAGGCATGGCTAGAATTTCCTTTCTTGAAATTTAGATCTTATGGCTTCTTCTTCTTTACACCCTCGGGGATGAAATCTCCAAGGTTGTTTCTTGAAGTATTTGAGACATCAAATCTATTTATTTTTGCATGCATGTGGATTCTGAATGGAATCCTTTGTGACAATACATGCATTTCTCTCCTTTTCTTCCCTTTTCTGCTTTGGATCTGGAGGCATCAATGATGGGTTTTCTGTACCCTTCCTTATTTGGATGTGCATGACCTTTTCATTTATATTTATCTTTATATCTATGATATTTATGTCTTCCATCATGCACAGTGAGTGTGTGCGCCCTTGGGCCTTTGATTGTTCCCATGTTGATGAGCTTATTTTTCTCTTGTGTCAAGGATTTGATAAAGTCCTCAAGAGAAGGCATATTCCAGGTGGCTCTAGAGGTGAATCTGATAGTATGGAATGTGGATACGAATACACATAATTCAGGACCAATATTGGAGATAATGGTGAGAACAGTTTGTTTCTCCTCCTTCAATTTATCAACTCCGCAAGCTTTGAGTTGCGACAATAAATCCTTGAATTTTTTAAAGAAATCTTGGATATTTTTGAAGCTTTTTGGATCTAGTGTGAGCATATCCACCTCCAACATGTGTCCCATCATCTCATCATGTTTTTGAAATATCCCTTCTAAGGTGGTCCAGGCTTCATTGGGAGTCTTATAAGAAGATATATGAAAAAGGAGATCGGGAGAAATAAGACTGCAAATTGTTCTGAGTGCCTCATCCATGCGATTTAAGTACGTGGATTTTTCTATGGATGATGTTGGTTCTATATCTGTATTCAAGGTTAACCTGTACAACCCTCTGGTTTGGATATGTATGTATATTTTCTCCTTCCATGCAAAATAGTTGTAGGGTGTAAGAATGAATTCTTTTTGGAATTCCATCTTGCTGTTGTCTTCAATCTTTTGTACCTACAAAACATTTTGGTGTATCTTTTTCTTAGTGGTCCATCGACTCTGATACCATGTAATTTTGTTGAACCTGCAAAAAATAGATCTAGCTAAACAATAATACACACATTTGCGGAGATAATTGGAGAAATTAGAAGAAGGAGAGAAAGAATGGAAGAATTCTCATTAACCGTTGTGAATAATGAATAATTTACACATGATATACTCTGTATACCTCAATGAGCTCAAATGGAGGATAAACAATGCACCATAGTGGTGGTCTAGAGTGATCTGGACACACGCCATCAATTATGGGAGTGAACTGCCACCTAGTCTAGTCTCTTAAGCAGTTACAGGAGTGAATTGCCACCTAGTTGAGTTAACTAGTCAACTAGTCTTCAATTAACTGACTGAACAAAGAGTATTGAGGAGTTAACTCAGGGAATCAAGGCTAATGTGCCACTCTGGTTATGATACCAAGGCAAGGTTGAATTAGCATGGTGATGATCTGAATGTTGCATGGTGACAAAACCAATGCATCATCTAAACTCAACTAAACTAGTCAAACTGAAGTGTCAACTGAAAGAGAATATTCTCCAGGTGGAATATTCTCCCCTAAATTATAGGAGACTGGATAATGACTAATTATAACTAATAAACAAGGAAAATTTTTAGGAAAAATAAATCCTAGGTGTGTGTGAAGTAACTCCAACAAAATTGTCACAAAGCCTTGAAGAGAAAGAAAAATTAATTAATGTGCAGATTGAAGAAGCGGAAGTAACAAATGAATTGATAGAAATACAACTAAAAGAAAAGGAACAATGTTGTGAAAAAATTGAAGCATAAATTACCTCTCTAAGAAAATAACTCAAAGAGACAGCCACCCAACTGAATACAAAATTAAATTTGAAAATAATACTAATATTTTGGATAACATTCTTAGTTGTCAAAGGCCACTATATATCAAGACGAGTCTTGGTTATGACTACAATCATAAAACCCCTGAATAAGATGCAAGCTCTAAGTCAATAGAAATTAAAATTGAGGAGAATTCGAAAAGATATGCAATTGCTCTTAAAGATTATAATAGCAAATACAAAAACCACATCTAGCAAGAGACTAATCCTTCACTCAAGGAATATAAGGACGAGTTCATAATATTTTTTTCATCAAGAAGACCTTCACAGCCAAGTACTAAAAATATTTTCTCCATTGTTTTTTTTCTTGAAAAACTTTTGGTGATAAAGAAATAGATTGTAGAGCTTATGGAAGAAATAATTAAGTATAAGGTATCACAACAATTGCAAGGATATCAAGACTAGAGTTTGTCATCGGCCTATTGATAGAAACTACAATCCATTTTCTCCCGTACATTACTATTTTGAAATTTACAAATGCAATAACTATGGATACATAGCACAAGATTGTAGAAGCAACATGACATAATTTTATAGACACAGGTACAAAAATGTATCGAAGAGAAAACAAGAAAAAGAAGATAAGGAAAAATATGAACTATCTTGGTATGCACAAAATGATGAACATAGTGCCATCACCAAACAAAATAAAGATACTATAAAATTTTGGAAGAGGAAACATCAACAAGAAGAAAATACATCCATACTAGTGAAAATTGTACTCCTAGCAAAAAATGAATGCTCAAGTCACATAATCAATGGAAAATATTTTGTAAATGGTATGACCGGGAAAATGATTCCATGCAGAGATGAGGTCTATTCTCTTAATGTCAATCAAACCAAGGAAGAAAATAAACATCCCGAAAATATATTTGATGAGAACTGAATGAAGAAGGAAGAATAAGATGATAATTCAAAGGATAAGGAAATAATAAATTGAAAATAATGGGACATATAGGAGAAGACTATGAAGCCAATAGTGAAGTTGTTGTGAAATAAAAGGAACTAGTCTTAAATGATAGGAGAAGAATGTTGATAAGATAAAGACGACTACGATTGAAACCAGTTTAAGCAATCACAAAAGTAGATGTCAAAGAGAACATTCAAGCATACAAAGCTAATCAACCAAGTAAATGAGCCAACAAGATTAAAGATAATTAATGGAGGTATAGTAGAGTGAGTTCCATAATTTGTTTTAGTTATAATGAAAAGTGGCATATGTCAAAGTAGATAAAAAAAAGGGAAGACTCCCAAGACACAAGACTATGCAAAGGTAATGATGAAGGAAGTTTATGTACAACATTATGGCATATTTGCAGTAAATGTGAAAACCTTTGAAACAAGATTATCATGACATCACGGGTTCATAGAGAATATGTACTGACACATATAGGAGAAGCATAAAACAGTAAGTTCAATAGACTTAGAAAAGGTGAAGAAGAAGAAGCTCCATGTTCCCAAAGAAAGTAAAGAAGTTGAAACCATTGATGAATCTGTTATGAGTTTTTGGAAAGATAAGAGCCTAAAGGAATGATAGATTTTCTTGCAAAAATAGATTAGCATGATGAAAATCAAAAGTTGGAAGAGCCTTTATAATATATGAAGGCATACAACAAATTGAAGAATCGAAGCATATGGAGAAGTGATAAGTTGCAGAAGGAAAAAAAAAAATAATGGAAGGAAAGATCCAAGATTATAAAGAATTGATCACAACAACTAGAGATATGACTCCTTTAGTTATGCACTCTAATTAATTAGAAGAAAAGATAGTTGAGAAATAAAGATATAATGATGATCCCTGAATATGTCGATATAAGCTATTCTAGTTGAGTGTATGAAGTGCCTAATTATGTCAAAAGGATATTGATGAAGATGGTTTTTGCCAAAATAAGTCTGCAAATAAAAATAAAGGATATAATGAAAGAATCATGAAGGAGCACAAGCTCATGGGACCTACAGAAAGACGATAATGTTGTTAGTTGAAGAATAAAGAAAAAATACTACAATGTAAGGAGGATAAAATCCCTTGTCCATTGCCGTAAAATGGGGAGAGTACATAGAAAGGGGGAGATTTGCATAAACAGGGAGGTGCATGAAGAAGAGGAGTGTCAAAACAACTATGTGTTTCCATCAATGAGAAAGGAGGAGTTTGTTGGAAATTGTGTTGTTGTTGATGTCAAAGATAGAAATGATTGTGATAGTCATGGATGTCATTGATATCACAAGAAGGGGAAGACTAATTTTTTTCAATGATAAGGGGAGACTATGAATGCCTCCAGGTGTTGTGTTAATGAGTTTCTTCATATCTACTCTATGTGAATAAAGGAAAGAGGAACAAAATGACCCTGAAGAAATAAAGGAATGAGATCTAGAAGGAGGAGAATCTGAGAATGGAACTGGAAAAAAAGAGAAAGCATCAACAATACGAATTGGACCAGACAGGAGAAGAAGAGAGTAGAGAGTTTTTGAGTTGCAAGAATTATGTGTAAAAAGTATAAATATATTTTTGTGACTAAGAGAAATTTGGATGGGAGTCAAAGGAGAAAAATTCTAGATGAATAATTTTTGTAACTGCATCGATGAGTGATCACAATTCGAGAGCTCAGAAAAATCCTGGACACATATTGATCTTGGAAAAGAAAGATCACAGTGGTATGATTGAAGAATTGATGAAATTTATATATCCCACATTTGTGAAGCAAAACAACTACAAAGGGTTTATAATTAAAACAAGAAGTAAGAAAGTTGAATGTGAGTAGAATAGCTACATAACCCTACGTAAAGAGTTGACTTTTGTTGTGGAGAACTATGGACCAAGAATAGGATAAATCCTATAGGTTCATCTCCAGAGATCAATGGTTAAGATCAAAAAATTGGGTTTTGATACCCAGTGGGTGAGATTAGATTCCACATCAATGCCACGTGTTTAGTAAGGTGAGTGAAAAATCATAGGGATTCCACGCCAATTCTGTAAAAAAAATCTTTGTATATTCCACGTGTATTGCTACATGTTAGGACACGTATCGATGTCACATCATCTGGTATACATGTATAATAATTCCATGTGGAAGCCACCTCATCTGCAACATCAACATGTTGGATCGGTAGGATTTCGAAAAATATACTAAGTATCAAGAATGAATTGGTCAAAAGGAGATGTCTCACAGAGCACGATGAGATCTTGAAAATTGACTAAGTATCAAGAACGAATCGATCGTATGGAGATGTCTTGTGCAACATGGAAGAGAAGTATTATGATGTCTGATTGAGCATGGTGAGATATCAAAATCGATTAAGTATCAAGACACCATGGAGGTAACAAAATGGAAAAGAATCAAGAGTATGTGAAGAAATTATGAAGTGTGTGAGAACTTGCAGACCTACCATGAGACTTCGAGAAAAGTTTCTAAGTATGGGTGCAAAATGAGTGCGGAAGAATGAAAAGGTGTATTCTAGAGGTCGTGGAAGTTTGAACACAAATTCCACAGACTCGTGGTGAAATACTTAGAAAGGTTTCTAAGTATGGGTGAAAAGTGAGTGCAATGGAAAGTGAAGGTGTAGTTTGGAGGTTGCAAAAGTTTGAAATGGATAAATGATATGCCTTAGACCCACGGTGAAATAATCAAGGTAACATATCGATGACTGAGGTTAATCAAAGATCTAATTAGATGGTGGTTGTGAGATGAAATTTTAAGATATGTGAGAAGTGGACCAATGGTCGATATCAATCCAAGGTCCATATCGAATGGATGTTGTGCATCAAGGTTGTGTTGCATGTTTGAGTGGCCAGTGAGAAGATCAACAATCATGATTTAATTGAAAGAAAACTAGATCAATGGTCAAGATTAAATCCAAAGGAATGGTCGGATGGTCACTAAGCATTGAATCTATGTTGTTTGTGCTAATGGATAGTTAATGAGATCAATGGATGAGATTTAATTAAGAAGACAATCTAACAACTATTGATCAATGAGGACATTTGCATGTTGTATTAGAAAGTGAGAAAAATGATGGTTGATATTAGATTGAAGATAGATCGAATGGTTGTTGAATGTTGAGGTTATGTTTCATGTTTTGATGGATAGAGAATAGATCAATGGCCATAATCGATTCAAGGGACTTCATCCAAGGGTTGTTGAGTGTCAAGGTATATACTCAATACAATGAGTAGATAATGTGCAAATTGAAAGGAATTTGGGACCAGTTTCGAAGGGATTTAATGAAGACCGAATTTTAAGGAAGATCCAAGTGATCTAGAGACGACCTCATGAGCAATATTCCTTTTTTTTTTTGACAAATTAATGGAAGTATAGATTGTATAAATAACTATACCATAATCAAGTTCAAATGTGTGTGAATATGTGGAAGAGTTTAGAAAAGGATGGGAGAGTGAGGAGTTATGAGTTTGCAAAACTGAAAGAGGAAGAATGTGAAATGTGAGGGAGCCTGTGGATAGTTTGAAGAGAATATATAAGGATATGAGGCATGCAGATGGAATAGAATGAAAGGAATATAATGTAATCATCTAAGGGTGGATGGGAGGTTTAAGGTATGAGGAAATTATGAAACAAAGAATAGTGTGAACTGGAGGAATGTGACGTGACAACATAGACATAACACCAGTTTTATGCAAGTGAAGGTTTGATAGAAAGAGAAGATTTGATATTATTGACAGATTGACGAGATTGATGTCTCTAGTAGGTCGGTTCCTATATATTCTTAAGTTATTTCTCAGCTAATGGGATTGGTGTCTCCTGTAGATTGGTGCCTGCAAATATTGCAGTTGTAGGTTGGTGCCTACAGAATGTTCTAAGTTGGTGCTCAACTAAGGGGATTGGTGTCTTCTATAGGTTGGTGCCTACAAATATTGCATCTATAGGTTGGTTCCTATAGGAAGTGTTGATTTGGTTCTCATCTAAGGGGATTGGTGTCTCTGACAGGTTGTTTCATGCAAACATTGTAACAGTATGTTGGCTCCTACATGATTATATAAAATAAATATTTTGTGGATTTATCCCATTTGGTTTTCCACATTAAATATATGTGTACTATTGATGACAATGTTGTTTATTTATCATTAAGTAATATAGTTGTTAAAGTAACACATTGATAAATACTGGAAGAAAAAGAAAAATTAGTTTTATAATGATTCAACCCCTCTCTCAGTATAAGTGTGCCAACATGGAAAATGTATTCCCAATTTCAAGGAAGTTGGTTAGATATAGAGGCTATAAATAGAGGGCTCAATGGGACATTATCATATAGTTGAAATGAAATACATTATGTCCAATATTCATTTGATATTATGATCACAATGTGTTTTGTTGAAATGTTGTAACAATGTCTTTAAACACCACCAATATCTTTTTAAGTTATTCCTCTTCGATTATTTCACAATTTTTTTTATTTGTTTCATACCAGGTTACACCCAATCCCCAACATGGTATCATAGAGACTATTTTATAGCTCTCCCATTGTCTACAAATATTTATGGGTCATATATGTTTGTGATTAACTCCAAGCTGATGATTTGTTGACTGTAACGTTTGGAAATAGATCATATTTTTTAGATATTGAAGATGGATTCAAAGATAAATAATGTTATTCTAAATGGATCAAATTATGTTATCTTGGCACCAGATATGGAAACCTTGTTGAAGAGTGGAGGATGAGGTTGTGGGGGGGGGGAAGCTAAAGCATTTTTTCAACAAAGTTGATGAAATCCATGTCATGCATTTAGAGAAATATTTTATCTCTCTCATCCTTGTTCCTTCAACATAATTGAGGAATATTTGGCATGTGTGAAAGAGATGAAATTGAAATTGGGTGAATGAGGGAAGAATTATCAGAAAAAAGATAGATAACTTGTCGACATGGTCCTGATGAACTTGAGAACACCATTTGACATATCCATTTCAACATTCATAACCAACTAGAAGGAACACAAATAATATGGTAAGGATTATACCTTTGAAATTTTATGTGGGTTACTAAATAATGATCAACACAGATTGCCTGATGAAGGAAATATTGGTGGGAAACATAAAAATCACTTTCTCAAGCGAAAAGGAAAGATGAATCATAAAGAAAGAGGATGTTTTGATACCTCTATAACTATACTAGAATGTCTCAGCCAAAAAAATAAAGGGACGAATGATGAAGCCCTAAAGAATCAAAATAAGAATACATGTCAGTTTTGTGGAAAGAATAGACATGTGGAGAAAGTCGACTACAAGAAGAGAGATGACTTAGAGTAAAGGTTCACGCGACTTGAAGGAGACTTGTCCATTGTTTATCAACCTATTAATAATTTCACCTTCCAATTGAGAGCTGCTCAAGTGTTTATGTCTAATTCTTCACAAAATGAATGGATCATCAATTATATATGCACTCATCATATGGCTAAGGATGCTTCCTTGTTCATGTCCTTGGATAAATCTATGGAGAAAAAGGTATCTGTCATTGATAAATTTTCTCTCGACATTGTTGGTCCCAGTGATGTTCCTTGTCAACATGGAAATATTTTCGACATCTATCATGTGTAAAACCTCGATGAAAATTTGTTGTCAATTTATCAATTAACATGGAAATGTAAGATTGTGGAGTTCCGGTCTAATTAGTTTTTTCTTAGAGATCTGAAATATGGTCAGTGTATTTTCAATGGAGGGTTTATCAACCTAAAGGATAAACTGTATAATTTCTATGACTCTAGTCGACCCAACTCTTAATCGATTTCTCTCATTGCTCACATTGATGAATGAAGTCGAATTTGGCATGAATGACTCAAAAAACTAAATTTTTTAAGTCTAAAGTCGATGGAAACACCAAATATGGTTGTTGGTCTATCTAAAAATTCCCCCCCTAATGAAGTCTGTAGAGGATGTATGTTGGGTAAACATCTTCAGGAACCCTTCGAATATGTCAAAGTGTGGTGAGCATAAAACCTCTTGAATTTGGTTCACATTGATCTATGTTGCATCAATTTACCTCTCTTAGCAGGTGCAAGGTATATTTTGACACTTTTTTATGATATCTCTCCATTTACATGGGTTTATTTCCTAAAAACCAAGAATCTTGTCTTTAAAAAGTTCAAGGAATTTAGGTCATTTTCTTAAAAAAATGTGGTCAACCAATCAAGTGCCTTAGATCGGACAATGGTAGTGAGTATGTGAATTGACCTTTTGAGAAATACCTTGTTCGATTAGGTTTTGATTGGTAGAGGTTGGTCCCTCATAACCATGAATGAAAGGATGATGCAGAATGGAAGAATCAAATATTAGTTGAAATGGATAGATGTCTTTTGAATCATAAATCTTTTGGTCCCTCATTTTGGATGGAAGATCCACTAGATGGATGTGAAAAATTACTTTAATCATGGAGACCTTTCTGGAGAAATTTTCATGGAACAACCTCTTGGTTTAGTGAAACAATATCAACTTTTTATTGACTTCAAAAGTTTATTTTTTATTTGAAGAAAGGTCCCATAGGTTGGTATGCTAAAATTGATCGTTTCTTTCTTCATATTGGTTTAAAATGTTGTGAATCTGATCATAGTTTATATGTACTCCATACTCATGGAAATACCTTGATCATTGTTGTAAATGTTGATGACCTTGTCATAATTAGAAATCACATTGATCTCTTTCTTATATTGAAGAACCAACTGAATGACTCCTTTGATATATTCTGCACTATTTTCTGGGTCTTCAAGTATTACCATTGTATGATGGTTTATTCATTTCTTAGTCTAAATATGTAATGGATATCTTGAAATTTTTTAATATGGAAGGTTGTAAGCCATGTGCTACTCCTTTTCAATATAGAGTTAATCTAAGTAAAACCTATCAGTCTCCCAAAGTCCATGCTACTCTCCATCAACAACTGGTCAAAGATCTTATTTATCTCACTCACAGTTGACCTGAAATTTCTTTTGTTGTTAGTGTGATTTCTTAGTTTATTCAAGACCCCAAAGAAATCCATTGGAAAGTTTTCCAAATAATGTTTCTCTATCTTAAGGGTGCCACTCATCTTGGTATTAAATATTGTCAAAGTTTAGATTCATTGGTCATCTTAATTGACTCCAACTTGGTAGGTGACAGTGATGATTGGAAGTCCACCTATGGCTATGTGTTTTTAATCATCATTGGACCATTGGTTTGGCCATGCAATAAAAAAAAATTAGTCTCTTTGTCGACTACCAAAGAAGAGTATCGTGGCATCGTTAATGCAGGAAAAAAGACTATATGGATTCTCTAACTTCTGGGTGAACTTGTGTTTCCTATACGTACCTCAACTACACTCTATTGTGATAATCAAATTTCCATCAATCATGTTGCACACTCTAAACTGAAGCATTTCGAGCTTCATTCTAACTATTTGAGACAAATAGTTCAAGAGAATGTTTTCACTCTTGTCTATTACAACACAAATGATCAGATTATTGATATATTTACGAAACCCTTGTATAAAGCTAAGTTTATCAAGATATATACTATGCTTGGGATTTAGGAAGATGTAATTATGTGGGGGGTTTCATGTTGAGTTAATTTCACTTCCTGAATATCCAAAACCATGTGCTAATGGGGGGTGTTTGAACCTTAGGTTTTCATGGTTCATCACACTTCTCCTCGAACCTGTTGGTCAGGTAGTTGAACAATAGGTGGAGACATTTGGTAAAGTAACTGAATGGAAGTCTAAATTAGTTGGTCAAGTAGTTTAATATATTATCAGTTATACATTCGACAGCAATCAAAGACAAACAGTCAATGGATCAACCAACCAAGAAATCAACTATGAGTTGGATGCATGGATGGCCAGGTTGAGCAAATTTGATGAGCAAACTAGACAATGCAGATTTTATGTAGTCAACTCTAACAACCAGTGGTTGTATGTGGACAAGATATGCCTAAGTTCAAGGAAGTTGGATATATATTGAGGCTATAAATAGAGGACCCAATAGTTTATTATCATATTGAAATTCAATACATTGTGTCTAATGTGCATTGTGATGTTTTGATCACAATGAAATGTACTTAGGTGGTGTAATGGTGTCTTTAGAGACTACAAATATTTTCTAAAGTTATTCATCTTCGATTATTTGGTTTATTATGTTATTTGTTTCATACCAGGTTACATCCAATATCCAACATTAAATTTTTAAGTTACATGGCATGCCCACTTCGATTGTGTTGAATTAAGATCTCATACTCATCAAACAATTATAGCATGAGTTGTTTAAATAGTAGGGTAATCACTTGAAAAGGAGCACCACTTATCATCCCAAAACCAATGATTTAACATAAATTATCAAAAAGTACTTGGAATCCCATTTGAGATTATTTTCTTTAGATAGGTAGCACCAATGGGCATAGTGGCTACCCCTTACATAATTATGGTAAAATACTACTTATAATGGTGATACCAAGATGGAATCATATGCAGCTATCTATGGCCAAAATCACTATTAGTGGGTTCATATTTACTAGGAACATCCAAGGTTCATGAAGTGGATCACACACTTAACACTAGAGAATTCATTCTATGCATGCTTCAGAACAATTTGGTTCTCGCTCAAAATAGAATCTAGCAACAAGTTTACCAACACCATTCATAGCGTTCTTTTCACAAGGGAACCAAGTTTTTCATTGTATTCAACCCTATAAAAAAACATCTCTCAAATATTGAATGAACTATAATGGTTTACTAAATTTCTATGGACCCTATCAAATCCTTGAACACATTGGACAACTTTCCTACAAATTGTCTCTTCCATCCCACTCCAAGATACAACTAGCATTTCATGTGCCCTATTTGAAGAAGGTACTAAGATCGAACTGTAAGGTGGAAACTAGCCTACCAAAACTTGATGAAGAAGGCTCCATTTTTCTATAATTGAAAGCAATATTGACCACAAAGGAGTGTTGACTATAATAGTGCATTACCTGAGAATTATTGACCAGTCGAAAGATATGCATCTAGAAGATTCCACATGACAACAAAAGAAATTTAATATAAATTTCCACACCTTCAACCTTGAGGATAATACTACTTTTAAAGGAAGAGACATATTAGGGTACTACCCTAAAATCCCTACATGAAGTAAATACTCACTAACCTATTAAAATTTAAGGCCATTGGAATTCATATATGCATGCAATTAAATAGTGAAATATAAATAAACATGCATAGTTCATTTAAATTGGGGATTCAATTCCAAATTTTATTCTTAAACATAATTACATCGAGATAAGGGATGTTCATTTTACAACCTGTTGAACAGATTGTAATATATGTCTATAATGTTGATATAAGTGTATGTCAACCCAATTTAATATGTTATACAAAACATAAAATAGAGTAATTAATAAATTTAATATAGATAAATAAGAACTCATTCACAAATACACACACACACACACACACACACACACACAACACTATAAAAATGAAATATGAGAAATAGTTGGAAGATGAGTAAATCAAACCAATTCTATTTGGCACCATCCATTATTATTTTCTATCAACCAAGAGAGTCAATAGTGAGATTAATGACACACACACACACACACACACACATTGTGTGTGTGTGTGTGTGTGTGTGTGTGTGTGTGTGTGTGTGAGAGAGAGAGAGAGAGAGAGAGAGAGAGAGAGAGAGAGATAATCGTGATGGTTTATCTCAAGTGGTTGATTGATGTGAATTGAAATAATAAGTCTTGAGTTCAAGGACCTAGGAAAAGTATATTTGATATGTTAATATTTGATGTTCCTAGAGGGTCAAGCATATTATAGTATACAACAATGGTTTACCTTGGTTACAACCCATCAATGTAAATTAAGTCTCTGAGGGTTTCTTGTGTGTGGTTACATGGAAAAATGCACACATGTCACAATAGAATAAATCCATCTTAACTCAGAATATTTTAAACACCAAGAGATTTTCATCTCAATTATTTTTTTGATCTCTCTTGGTGCGTAATAAATCTAAAGTTAATATGGATCTACACTTGCAATTTATAAATATAGAATTAGGAGAAAAGGTTGAATGCATATCTTTTCATGAAAATGGTCCAAGAAACTAGTTTCATCTGAGAAAAAATTCACCCAACTATAGGCATCCATTGTATATGCCACCCTAAAGCCAAACTGTGAGGCCATGAGGGAAAATCAAACTAGCTAGAGACTCATAGGTCACTCACCCAACTCAATTGATTTCAATTTAAGCCAATATGTTTACAACTAAACACTCCAAGAAACCATAAAAAAAATATAGCATTCTCATCCACTACCCGCATAACATAAGGAAGACATATCCCCTTTCTATTCAGTAGTCCCTTAGTATTATTCTCCCTTCTAATTCTATTATTCTAGGTAGGAAGAGCCCATCCTATTGTTTACCTTATGGAATATCCTAGCAACATTATACATTGGCTCTAAGGCACCCACTGAGAAACAATTTTCAAGGAAAGGGGGGATTTTGTAAACAACCCAACCTCTATGATCTTATAGATCCATATCTCTTCCCATGTCCAATAATTTCTTTCCTATAGATGGTTTTAGTCATTTTTAGTTTTACATCTTAGTCTCAAACACAAGGATGTAGGTTTTAGAGCTTCAATGGTGCTTGGACATGAGAATGGGGAGTGCTAATGTGTAAATTCGAATTATAACAGGAAGAGTGTGCATGAGAGTGGAGGAAGTTTGAATTTATATGAGGATGGGGTCTCTTACACTTCCACGTGATGATTGTACTCATCCCCACGCCTTATAAATGTTAGACAAATGAGAGGGGGGGTGAATCAGTTGTTACTGTGCTTAAAAAATTATACCCATTTTAAACTCATTACAACACACTTAATGATGATCAAAATAATTCAAGGATGTAAGCAATAGAGTATTCAACATCAATCACACACATTAAGGATACAGACACAGATATTTCTGAGCAAACCCATAAAGGGAGAAAACCTCTTCTTCTTAATATGATAAGTAGTCTTTATTTTCTGTACATTATCATTCTTATGAGAACCCACTCTTTGTGAGGCTACCACCTCTATTTTACAAGCTACAACTTGCTAAGAGCACCAACTCTTTGGTTTCTCTAGAACCCAATAGAAGGAAGCACCAACTCCCTGAGTGTTCCAGCACCAACTGGATGGAAGCACCAACTTCCAATCACACAGGCACCAACTTGTATAACAGAGAACAATGGTTCTCCCTTGCACCACCCTACCACCCTGGTTTTCTGGCTACAACCAGATGGAAGATACAACTTCCTGTGTTCAAGCACCCACTTGAAAATATGAGGACAACAGTCCTCCCTAACACCACCCTACCACCCTAAGATATAAATATTTGCTTGCTGAAATTTATTGCAGTGATATAGCATTTATCAATGACTTACCAGTCTTATCATTGTTCTACTACACTGTTATGCTTTGCCTGCATCAGTGTCTTTCTGCTCGCATATTCTTGCACTTTATGCTCTGTGCACCATATTCGTTCTATGTGCTATGCCTCCCCTCTACACTTTCTCACTCTGTTCATGTTGTATTCTTCATTACATACAGTTGAACTTGTTTTACAAAGAAACAATAACCTTCCGCTTTCTTGGCATCTTTCTTTTATTCATACTCTCATCATCCGTTACACTCTACATCTCTAATGCTCAATGTCGGTAATATCAGAATGCTCAAGAGCCATGATTCCAATGCTCAGGAAAAATGATTCAACTTCTTAGGAACGATGATTCAATTAGTGTAACTGAATCGTAACTGATCAAGAAATCATGAGATGAAACAACAACCCTTCGATCAGATTCAGTTTGATCAGCACCTTTGGATTATACACGTAGAGGCTTTTTTATCCACAGGTCCTCGTGAACTTTATTTAAATATCTTATATCACATGACCAATGGCGGTGACCAGACTCTATGCTTAATGTGTGCTTGAGAACTTATCAATTCAACGGTAAATATTCAATCTTATGATAAGATGGACGACTGACGGAACTTCGCCCTTTAGAACTTCAGGTTTTCAACTTTTCAAACATTTGAATTAGATTGGACAGTTTATTTCACGGAAAAAAATCAATGGTTAGATTTGATCCTCTCACTCACCCTTTCATTGTTCAATCTGATGGCTACGACTTAATCAAAAATCGAGATGGACGACTTTCGAAAATTCTCCCTTCGGAACTTCACGATTTCAACTTTTCAAACTTACACTATCCTTCCACTATACTATGATCAATAGTGGAGAATACACCTGAAGTGATCTTTCATATCAGACGACTCATGTCCTTGCTGACATGGTTTGTTGACATGGTCTGCCACACATCCTTGATGGCATGGTATGCCACATATGCTTGCTGACATGGTTTGTTGACATGATCTCCCATATGTCCTTTTCTGACATGGTCTTCCACATGTCATTGTGGATGAGGTTTGCTGACATAATCTGTTGATGTAGACCTCCCTAATCTAACGGTCATCCTATGTTCTCCAAAGCCTATGGTCCTTATTCAATTTGGATTTTCGGCTCTTTGGGCTTTGGGTTTTTCAAATGGCAAACTGAAAAATATGAAGCGATATTTTTCCGGAGCTTAACTTCCTCGCATCTTTATACCCGAACTAAATGTTGTTCATCGATCATGATCTTGGATCGATGGCTCGATTTGTCTAAGATGCATCTCTTCTATCTTACCTCTTCCTTCCACTTACAATGATCCAACGACTAATGGAAATTCTCATAAATGAGATCTTAGATCTTTTACCTCGCTTATCCTATCCTTCCACTCGAAATGATCCAACAATTGATGGGAATTCGGGTTTGATCCGACGACTGACAAGTATTCGGATAATCAAACTCTAATCCCTTTTACCTCGCTTAACCTATCCTTCCACTTTAAAATGATCTGACGACTGACGGGAATTCAGGTTTGATCTGTTGACTGACGGGTATTCGGATAATCAAATTCTCAACCCTTTAGCCCCGCTTATCCTATCCTTCCACTTAAAGTGATCCGATGGTTGTGAATATTCTCAAAGAAGATCAACGATCAAGGCTGGTTGTGGAACTACAAATTGCAAGTGATTTAACTCGTCAACAAAACTCCGCAATTTGAATTTGTGCATCGTTGGTGAGTCAACCAAAATCGTCGATCTTTGAGGCTATAAGATCTGACAGTCCTGACTAATTGCGGGATTTGAACCAGTGCGATATTTAATTCTCCTTCCGATCTTCGCAATATATCCCTGTCGTTTATTTGGATATTGCGCATCTGATGGTCACAAATCAATCCGACTTAATCTGATCACTTGCTAGATCAACCAGAGTCGTCAATATCCGAGTCTATGAGATCTGACGATCTAGATCAATTGCGGGATTGGAACTGGCGAGTTGTTTAATTCTTCTTTCGCTCCCCGCAATTCACCCCTGCCATTGATCTGGAGATTGTGCATCTGAGGGTCACAACTCAATCCAACTTAATTTGATCACTTGTTGGATCAACCATATTCGTCGATATCTGAGTCTATGAGATCTGACTATCTAGACAAATTGCAGGATTGGAACTAGCGAGTTGTTTAATTCTTCTTTCTCTCCCCGCAATTCATCCCTGTCGTTGATCTAGATTGCATATCCGACGGTCACAATCCTCCAACAGTCCTCAAGCCCATGGTCACTCATATGATCGACGTTCATTATATGAGATGATCAACACCGTCAATTTCTTGATTCGATGACTACTGAGGCTTCTCACCCCGAGCTTACGATTTTCTTTCTGAGATTTGATCTCTGCATATTGTTCACTCCTCCTCTTGAGCTTACGTTTTTTATTCTAATCTTTGATCTCTGCATATTTTTCACTCCTCCTCCTGAGATTACATTTTTTATTCTGAGCTTTGATCTCTGGTTACTGTTTTCTCCTCCTCTTGAGCTTATGCTTTTCCTATTTTCCATCATCGTTCTTGTTCTTGCTCCTATAAAATATTCCAACAATATCCCCCTTTGGCATTGATGGCAACCCTGAAAGGTTTCTTAGATCTCCAACTATAGCATCTAGACCACACCTTCTTCTCCCTCTTTGACATCAATGTCAAAGAAAATAGAGAGTGACTTTGTGCTCCTCCTGATCAGATATACTAGGAGCACTCTCCCCCTGATTAGATAGACTATTTTAGTTGGATAATGGGGTCACACCCAACTTCTAGGGTAGATACTCAAACTGAGCCTTTGTAAGCGGTTTAGTGAAGATATCAACAATCGGATATTTGGATGGAATATAATGCAAAGAAACAACAATTTTGGTCACCTGTTCCCTCAAGAAGTGATACTTTATGGGTATATGCTTGGTCTTGGAGTGAAATACATGATTCTTTGACACACGAATTGCACTAGTATTATCGCACTGAATTGGGATCAATGTAGTATATTTTACCTCCAAGTCTACAAGTGTCTGAATCATCCACAATACTTGGGTACAACAAGTGGTAGTTGCAATGTATTCAACTTCTATAGTTGATAAGGAAATGGAACCTTGCTTCTTGCTCAACCATGCTACAAGGGAATCGCCTAGGAAGAAAGAACCTTTACTCGTGATTTTCCTTTCATCCACGCAATTAGCCCAATCAACATCTAAATAGACTGATAGTTGAAAATTATGATTCCTAGGATACCATAGGCCATAGTTCATCGTTCCTTTCAAATATTTGAATATTCTTTTGACAGTTATGACTCTATTTAGGTGCAGACTGATACCTTCCTACCATTCCAACAACATGCATTGTGTCTGGATGAGATGTTGTGATGTACAACATGCTGCCTATCATAGACCTATATGAACTCTGATCAACATCAGGTGAGTCATCATCCTTGATTAGCTTGCATCCAATGACCATAGGTGTTCTCACAGGTGTAGAATCTTCCATTTGAAACCTTTTCAATATTTCTCTTAGATATTTCGCTTGAGAAAGAAATATTCCTCCAGACCTATGAGTAATTTGCAGACCAAGAAAAACGATAGTTCTCCTATCATAGACATTTCAAATTCAGACTACATGGTGGAAGAAGAGCATTGTCAATGAAGCATTATTACTTTTGAAGATGATGTCATCTACATAGACCAACACAATGAGAAAATCATTATCCTCTGTTTTGATATATAGATTGTTGTCAATTGTTCCTCTCTTGAACCCTTTGTCTTGAAGATACTTATCCATTATGTAGTACCAGGCACGAGGAGCTTGTTTCAACCCATATAATTCTTTCTTTAGCTTGCAGACAAAGTAAGGGTTATCTTATAGTTGGAAACCTTTTGGTTGGTCCATATAGAATTCTTATTCTAGAAGAATCTAGATCTCCATTAACAAATGCTGACTTAACATCCATCTAATATACTTTAAAGTTCTTATGACATGCATAGGAAAGAAACATTCTGATGGCTTCCAGTATTGCCACTGGTGAAAAGGTTTCATCAAAATCTTGTCCTTCAATATGTGCATAGACCTTATAGACCAATCTTGCTTTGTTCATGACAACTTGTCCCTGCTCATTAATTTTATTCTTAAAGACCCATTTCGAACCTATGACATTTTTACCTTCAGGTCTAGGAACCATCTCCCAAGTATTTTTTTTCTCAATCTGGTCAAGTTCATCATTCATGGCTTTAACCCAATGGTCATATTCGTTGGTTGCATTAAAGTCTTTAGGTTCAAGAAAAGATGGAAAGGCAATCTGAGATTTTTCTGAGACATTATTCAACTGCTTTATTGTCTGAACTCCTTGGTTTAGATGACCAACTATCTGATGTTCAAGATGATTCTTCCTAATAACTCTGGAGGGTGTCTCTATCTTAATCTCCTGGTTTGAGTCCTGTAGAGTATTTGTATCTAACTTAGAGTCTTCTCCTTTTGATTCTTGGACTTGTTCATCTTCAACTTCAACTGTGTCCTCTGTAGCAGACTCAATATTTCTCACCTCTCTTACTAGGACTCCTTCATCAAACCTTAAATCAATACAATCAACTAATTTAGATAATCTTTTATTAAAGAATCTATATCCTTTACTATTGGTATCATATCCTAATAAGATTCCTTCATAAGCCCTGTCATCATACTTGCCAAGGTTTTCATTATTGTTCTTTTTGTAGAACTTACTCCCAAAGACATTGAAGTGTTTGATTGAAGCAAGTCTTCCATGCCACAGTTCATAAGGTGTCTTGTCATTGTGTGGTCTGAGGTGGGATCTGTTAATAATATGGACTTCTATATGTATTGCTTCTATCCAGTAGGTTTAACCAATGTTCTTCTCATTCATCATTGACCTAGCCATTTGTTAAATTGTTATGTTTTGCCTCTCATCATTGTGTATTCTCTCTTGATCCCATGTTTATCACAAAATTCCTTGAAATCACTTGACATGAATTCTCCTCCTCTGTCTGATCTTACTACATTTAACCTGTTGTATGTTTGATTCTCAGTTAAAGCCTTAAATATTTTAAATTTCTCAAATGCTTCATATTTTTCTTTGAGAAAAGAAACCCAAGTGAGTCTGGAGTAATCATCAATGATCAGCATGAAGTAGTTTTCCTTCCCTATGCCTTCCTTTCTTTATGGTCCACATAAATCCATATGAACTAATTGGAGTGGTTTCTCTATTGAAGTAGAGATCTTGGATTTAAACTATGTCTTGGTTAGCTTTCCTACTTGGCAGGGTTTACACACAGAGTCTTGTGGCTTTGATATTCTTGGAAGATCTTTTACTACCTCAAATTTTTGATCTTGATTAAGTGGTCAAAGTTTAGATGTCCAAGTCTCCTATTCCATAACCATCTTTCATCATGTTTTCTTAGATCACACTCTTCTCTATCTTCTTTTAGCACATATACATTATTCTCAGTCCTTATGCCTTTAGCCACCACCTGTCTTGATTTTACAGACTTTATCTTACAATCTTTGGAAGTGAACACCACTTCACATCCTCTGTCACACATTCGATTTACACTAAGAAAATTATGTTTTATCCCATCTACAAGCAGAACATCCTAGGATTTTCCTTTACCATTACTTAAACTCACCATCCTTTTACCCTTGATTTTACCTGGTTCATCATTTCCAAAGGTCACATTTCCTATTTTGCTTTTACTTATAGAAAAAAAATTATCCTTGTCTCCAGTCATGTGCTTTGAAAATCCACTCTCTATATACCAGGGGTCTTTTTGTTTTTGAGCTGAAAGTACTAGACCAAATTTTTCACTATCTTTCTTTTTCCATGTGATGGCATTTCTAGCTAAGGGTTTTATCCTTAGATCTACTTTGTAATTCTTCAGATGGAAGTTTGCATCTTTGTGGATGAAGTTATGACAGTTATATCATTCGAGCTCATGTTCAATAGGTCAAAGTGATTGGTGAAATTTTTTATACCCATTGGTTGTTTAGTTCTATGTTGCAAAGAGTGTTTATTTCTTGATCTCCTCAGTTGCATGTCCCTAAACTTAATTTGACAATTTGCAATCTTATGACCAAAATTAGAGCACTAAAAATAGTAACCATGGAAGAAATTTTGGTACTTGAAGGATGACCTTCTTCTTGGCATTTTTTTCTCCATCTTTTGATATCTTTGGTTTTTATCAGGGATCATCTTATCTTTATTGTCTCTTGGTGGCAGAGTACTCACATGGTCTGATTGTATGATGACTTGGAACTTGATCATCTTTACTAACTCGTTGCTTTCTGGCTATTTGCTGCTTGAACCACTTACATAGCCTAAACCAGTATTCAACAAAGAAGATCTTTGTTTTCTCAGAATGTCATTTAATTCTACTGAGGCTTTAATGCTTGGAAGATTTTGGAGATACAATGCTTTAAACTTCTCCATCTCTTTTCTGGTTCTTACTACCTCTTCTTCCAAGGTGTAATATCCCCAAGGATGAGCCTAGTTATATTATGTATTGTAAACATGTTTTGTAGGTTGGTGAGACGAGTTATAATAAGCTAGGAGGATTATTTGGTGATTAGGATGGAGAGCCTAGGTGTTAAAGGCGAGGATCCTGATTTTGTATATGTAATTATCCAGATCATTAATAAAATATAAACATCGTTGCGTGTATACCGACGACGAAGAAAGAGTGATGGGGGAATAAGCTTCCACAAGTTTGGGTAAGGGAGGAGGCTAAGTGTGTGGGCCTAGGGGATAAGCTAGGGGGCTTACCTCTAAAGGGGATAATAATTTATTATTATTTCATGAAGGCTAAGGTGGACATGTTGAGTGTTGTCCTAAGTTCCTGTAATGGGAATGTGTGCTAAGTGGAAATCATGCAGCACCAAGAAGCCAAGTGTCGACTTGAGTGCATGCAGTTAAAATTGATGATTCAACCATGTTGGGGGTGTATCTCTCATTCTGTCGCTCTTTGCTTGAGTTCGCTGGGAATCAGGGCCGTCTGAACCTGTTTTTGGCCTCTGCGTCTGTATCTGCATAACCACGCACAACGAAGGTTGTTTTTTGCTTCAATTTTCCCATTCTTCGTCTGAACTTGTTGGTATCTGTCACTGACCTCTGTACATCTACGGTCACCCAAGAAACCACTCACGATATGGGGGAAAAACTGACCTATGTGTCCTGTGAACCTAGTGAGAACCCGTGGACTGATACACATCTTCTGTGAAGCCCAAGTATCCTGTATATTATTTGTTTAGTGTGTGTCATGACTGTGGGTTGTTGTGGTCACGCAGTTCTTGGACTGAGCATGGCTTGCTGTCGTATGTTCCTTGATGAGACTTGCAGTTGTCCTCCTTGTGTTGGAACAGAGTTGAATAAGCAAGTTGTTAGGCCTGTGTGTGACACTCTCTCCATGTGAGAGAGGTGGTTGTGGTTGAAGAAGCAGGTTATCAGGCCTATGAGCGACTCTCTCCGGGTGAGAGAGTGCACAGAGGAAATGAGAACTCTTGGAAGGGGTCCTATAGCTCCCACAGAGCTTGGAGAATTCTGATCTAGCATGTTGTTGAAGCCCAAGGCAAGGGAGCTTTAGCAGCCGAAGGACTGTCCAGTGTGACAGTGAAGGTGTATAATCCTGGGGTGGGACATGCATGTGGGAAATGAGAGTCTGTGAGCAGTGGGCATAAGTGGCTCCTATGAGAGAATCCATCCTCATAAACTTTGTTTCTTCCTATTGACCTTTCCTAGCCTAGGATTCCCTTGCCCAATGGAGCTTAGTCCTAGCTCGAGGGTAACCTGCTGCTGAGAGTGATGAGTAGTGCATTCTATGGCTGGGAGGTTTTGTTAGGTTATGAAAAAGGTATAAATATATTCCTTTTTCCCACATTTCATAATATCATCTTGATTGACTTTTCGGTTATTTAGGAGAAAATAGGATAGAAAATGAATAATATACTCTTTAGCGTTATTGTTGAAATTAGATTACATAGATCCTAAAATA
>ML795201.1:649123-665666 GCA_009831015.1 Picea engelmannii | reverse complement strand
AGACTAAAATGAATTTACATTATAAATCTACAAATGAAGATGTAGATCAAAGAAGATATGTCAAATTCTATATGGAATTACGTTTCCTCCGATGAATGATGACAACAAGGTACAAATACTCAAACAAGAGGAGGAATAATACAAAGTTATGCAAGGACTAATTATCTCGGTGTAGATTTATTAAATCTTCCTCTTATCAAGTACAAAAGGTAACAATGATTCCCACTATCCAATAAGGGTTAATCCATTCTAAAGGTTATCCAATCATATATTCACTATGCTTTGAATATAATTCCAAGGTACAAAACATATCATATGTTTGATGTGGAAACATATGACTATAAAACATATGAGTAGGAAACAAATCATCATCTACCATAGCTCAATGCCATCATGAAATCACCAAATGGATTCTCTAAAAGTGAAAATTGTCATGTGATATTCGAACCCTATGTCATATGAAACAATGCGTCCATTTATACAACTCAAGATGCATATCAAATCGATACACCAAGTATCATCATATTATGAACTACTACAGATCATAATATCATATTTCAAGGACAATTCCATTTAAGGTCATATCATATTTTAAGGACAATTTAATAAGATTGGTTAGTGTATCATAACATATTTTAAGGACAATTTCGTTTAGATATTTAACCTTTAGGCTATAGGTCGCCTAGTAGGACTAAGAGATAACTTGGCATTTCAAATTTGATTAGGAGATAGCTTGGCATTTCAAATTTGATTCATGGTTGGGTATTATTTAATTTGGATATTATTTAATGTAATTTCAAAATATATTATGAATGCAAATTGGATTTATAGGACAAAAGAAAGTGATTTGTTTTTACTAATTTATATCGATTATTTACATTATTAACATTTGGTGAGTTCATAGGGCATGTTGTTTTTAGTAGTACAAGAATTTATAATATCTAGTTCAGACAAAGTAAAGTTTAGATGAATAATTAAAATGGCAAGAACTTGGAATATATCTTGAAATCATGAATATAATTTGACATAAAGAATAGGTTATGAATATCCATGGACGATTTGTGAAAAAAAAGAAGAGTACACAAGAAAATTAGAGTGATAATTCTAAATGGGTTGAAAAAAAGGAAAGAGTAAGGATGCCTAGGAAAACTTGAACATAACTTGCGTAGTGATCAAACCTAGATGACTTGTCTATTTGAAATTAAGAAGAGAATAAAATCTCTTACATCCATAATCATATTGTTTGTTTGATAATGGTGTTCAACAAACCAAATTGTAATGATAGATTGACCAAAATAGAGTTGCGGGAAATAATTTTTGTAACATAGATCCTTCTCGAATGAGGCAATAATAGAATTGTATCTAAAATGTAGTCAGAAAATTAAAAAATAAAAAAGACATAGAGACAAATGAAAATAAAATATAAAGTAAATAAAATACAAAATTGCTAAATTTCTATATATATATATATATATATATATATATATATATATAACTAAAATGAAAGAAAAAAAAAAATCATATTATTTTTGTGTAGAAGGTGTGATAATAACATTAGTAGTCAAGGTGGATACCATTTATAGTATTTTCTACATGCTCATTCCCAAATACAAAATGAGTTACAATTATGGTGGGTTGGGGATTTTGACATGAGAACGGTTAATTAAGTCATGTTCCTTAGCACTCGTGTCAAAAAGCAAACTGAAGACAAAGAAATTTTAACAAAATATAGGTCATTGAAATATATGGCCATTTTTGGCTTGAGTTTATGAACAAGATGAAACCGTGATTTCAAAATTCTATAATGAAACATAAGTTTTGGAATCAAGATTTATGTTGGTTTTTCTATGGAAACAAGAGGGGCACAAGGGTTACTTGGGAGTGTTAACATATTAGGTTAAAGGATATCGAGACATATATCAATTTCTTTGTCATAATGTGATGTGTTTTTATGGTGGCAGTTTTCTTCCATCATCTATACTAACATCTTCAATTAATACATGTTTTACATTCATAACTATTTTTTTTACTTCTAAACATATAGAAATAAGATTAATGACATCGCTTGTTTCAACCCAAAACAAATCTTAACCACAATTAAAATGCTAAGATTTAATATGTAACTATTTTGTAGATGTAAATCAACATCATCCATAACATAAGATGAAATATGAGTGTCCCCTTTAATTTTAAATAGTTCTTGAGCATTGTAGAGCTTTATATAAACATGAAGGGAATGTGAATTCGCCTCTCTTCTAAATAAGATAAATAAGAAAGCTCTTTTGTGCCTCTTTTAATATAATATTTAAGACATTCGTTATTAATTAAGGAGAGCTTTGTTTTAATAAGAGAAACATTTCATGAAGAAGTATTCAATCTATTAAAAATATAAAATGTTATTTCAAATTGAAGGGACAAAATTATTTGAATTTAAGGTCATCTCGGTATGAGAGAAGAAATATATCTTCTCTCTACATTGAAATAACTGTGAGAAATCAATGAAAATTAGTAAAAAGATTTTTTATATATTATAAGCTTATTGGATCACTATCAAACATGCCAAGAAGGAACACACATTGTCATATTAAACATCTTTTAATTTTAAGGCATGTAAGACACTGCTATTTTCAAAAGAACAAATAGTATGTTATTATTTTTGTGTAAAGGTGAATCTTTGAAACATAATCGTTTATGTACAAAGGAGTTGTGGTATGCCTAGGGAGGTAATATGAGGTACCTAGGGAGGTACCCAATGGGAATGTGGTTATGTATTATTAGTGGAGTTCATTTAATATATGAGAATGTGGTCATTCAATGTAAGGTGGACTAGGTCCCCTATATTACTAACGACCCACTATGATACTTAGATGTTATAAATGTGAAAAGGCTCTCTAGAAGGTTCCTAGGAGATAGAGAGAGATATATAAAGAAGTGTAAGCAATGTAATGAAACATAGTAAAGAATATGGTCAGTGTAACAAGCCAGTATTACTTGAGGAGTGCATTCTTTCCTTTAGGAATAATATATGGTGTTACCCTACCTCAAGAGTTTTCTCTATTTATTGTGTTCAATATTTGGTGAATGGTTTGGATTATTCTTATTGATATTGTGGTTTTATTTTGAAAGTTATCTTCAAATCTATTCGGGTAGCTAAAAATTGGTATCAGAACACTTTTCTTGGCCAAAGAAGGGAAGAATTTTTGCTCTTTTTTCATAATTTTTCTAGGGAAAAAGAGGGCGATGCACTTCAGGTTCATATGTGAAGATTTCTTAGCTGAATTTAGAAAAACAAATTTGATATTTGAATTCCTCTCAGAAAAATACCCAATTTCAAAGAACAAATCAGCCAAAACGGAGTCTGGGAAGTAAAGTTATGAGCATTTTAAATTCAAATGTTTTTTAGGGATTTTCCGGAAAAAGCCGTGATTTTCTGCAATAAGTTATTTCTACACCCTAGTTTTTGTTGAAGATTTATTCCAAGCATGATATTTTTATTGGAAGAGATGATGACCCTAATATTGAAGAATTTATACAATCTCACAAGTCATTATGGAAAGAGAAGTGGAAATCTTTTGTAGACTGGGATTTCAGAGATGATACTCTCATATGGTGGAAATCATTTCACCATTCTGAGTGGATGTCACTTTCTGAGGAAGCACTTGAAAAATTACTTTTAGAAAAGTGGTCTCATAGAAAGAGTAAGGATAAAAACATCACCAAGAGTTTATTTTCATGTGGAAAATCTATATTACAAGTTCATGGTTGTATTCATAAAGAAAATGTCATTGTTTCTATTAACCCTAGTTGCAAGCAAAATTTTATCAATATTCAGTTGGTTAATAGATTGCAAGTTCCGACAAAGAATATTCAAAACACATAGGTTGTAGGTGAAAATGTTAAACTTTTTAAATATTTGAAGCTCAGTATGGATAAATATGTGTTGCATTCAAATTTTGAGGCTCTAGATATGGGTGATGAAGACATTGTTTTGGGATATCCTTGGATAGAATCAGTGGGTACAGTTAATATTAATGTGTAAAAGAAGTTTCTAAAGATTTGGTACAAGAAAAAGAAAACTACATTGCAGGATGTGTCTCTTAGTAAGAAAGGTGGGCCCATGGAAGCTAGCAAAGAAGTTATTGTCAAGTTTGAAGTTGAATTAGAGGAAGAGTTTACAGAAGGAGATGAAGAAAAACTACAGGAAGGACATAATCAGGAAGCTAAGGAGGTCATTGACTCAAAGGCACAAAGTGTTGTAGATTTGAAGAAAAAAGAATAGATTTGTACAGTTGTTGTATATCGCCATCCACATCATATAGAGACACAACACTCATCAACGCAAGGGCATGTGCATCAACACATTTATGAACCAACAAATCACCATAAAGGAAATCGATCAAGAGGTGCCTGGAGGACTATCGACACTACGAGAAGAGATCGGGCTACAAAAATAATCCCATGGAAACCTCGACATGATGCAGAGCAAGCTCAGGGTAGCAAGGCAATAGATGGACATCATGTTCAACTTCCATTGGGATGGATGGATTGTCGTACTTGGTACCAGTTGGCTACATTGATTAGTTGATCATATTGTATGGTTTCTTCTCATGTTTCGAGGATGAAACATGCGAAGGAGGATGGAATGTAGTATACCTAGGGAGGTAATATGGCATACCTAGGAAGCCACCCAATGGGAATGTGGTTATGTATTATTAGTGGAAGTCATTTAATATATGAGAATGTGGTCATTCAATGTAAGGTGGACTAGGTTTACTATATTACTAAAGGCCCACTATAGTAGTTAGATGTAATAAATGTGAGAAGGCTTTCTAGAAGGTTCCTAGGAGATAAAGAGAGCTATATAAAGAAGTGTAAACAATGTAATGAAACATAGTGAAGAATATGGTCATTGTAACAAACAAGTATTACTTGAGGAGTGCATTATTTCCTTAAGGAATAATATATGGTGTTACACTACCTCAAGGGTTTTCTCTATTTCTTGTGTTCAATATTTGACGAACGGTTTGGATTATTCTTGTTGATATTGTGGGTTTATTTTGAGAGTTATTTTCAGATCTATTCAGGTACTTAACATGAATACACATTTTCATATTCAACATCTTTTAATTCTAGGGCATGTAAGACAATACTATTTTCAAAAAAACTAACTCAATGTTATTATTTTTATAAAAAATGAATCTTTAAAACATAATTGTTTAACTGTTTCTGAGAAGACAAATCTTTGACTGAATTTTTAAAGACATAATTGTTTCATCGAAGGATGAAGCATCTCATTTTAAAACCAAAGTTTGTATGAGCATTTTCTCCCCGTAAGGAATGATTCTCTAAATAATAATAGGTTAAACTAAAATGTGTCCCTACATAAATTTAGGCTAATTTACACCACTTTAATAAAATGACTAAGTTTCAACTTCATCTTCAAATATGGAATGAATATAATTAAGTTCTATTTTTTTTTTTGAATGTAGTATTTTATGTGTGTAACGAAAAATGCTTAACTTTCTTAAATTGATTTTCCTTTATGGGAAGAGAAATTAACTTATATCCAACACACAAAATTAATAAAAGAATGTTAATATAGTATTTTATATAACTTATTATAAAAAAATTGTAAGGGAAGATGTCATAAAACACTTAACATATAACTTAAAGGATTAATTTAATTGGTTGTTATCAATATTAATAAAATACTTCAGGTTTAATATAATTTAACATATATGTTTAATACACAAAATTAATTTAGACCAATAAAAATCTATTTTAACTTAGATCTAATAAACACTAGAAGGATCAAAAGAAATTGGAATGTAATTTTTGAAATGATTATATAGATTATTTTATTACAGAGTTTCATAATTATCATATTCTTTTTTGAATTTTTTTATTAGTATGGTGTACTATTTTTTATTTGTGTGGACTTTATATATAGAGAGAGGTGACATGTCTAACTAGATTATATCACAAATATATAATAAGTATTAATAATAAAACTTCCGTGTAATAATAAGGGAGTGTCCAATGGAAAAATTGAAAACATTTCAAATTATAAATACTTTACAATTTACATTATATATATATTTTTTTTATTCTATATGTTTTTTTTGGTTTTTTTTTTTTTTTTTTGGGTCAGATAGAGAGACTCAATTTCATAAATCCACATATCTCTTACCAAAATCTGTTTGTATGGCTTTGGAATTCGGATCAATTAGTAAATAATCATTCTTAAGAGTAGATAATAATTCTTAAGACATATTATTATGAACATTTTTTATTAAAAATTGCACATGGATTATTAATTAAATAACTCCCATCAATGTATATATATTACAATCATTTATATATATATAGAAATTATAATGGTTGGAAATGTAATTTTTTTTTCAACAAGAAAAAACTCTTATATTAGTAAATATAACAGGTCTTTTTCAGAACTATACAAAACTGTAACCATGAGTCTACGAACTTATCATCTTTTGTCTCCATTACAACTTTTTATCAGATATATCTACACTGATATGATATATCTATAATAAAAAACACTATTTTTGTCCTCCTGTTGTCTATAATTTTACAAAAAATAACACAGTCCATTAATGGAGTACCCTTAAAAACTGATATCCATTCTTTCATAATTTTCCTGTTGTCCATCTGATTCCTTTGACCAATAAATGGCTCCTTCCTCCAAAAGCAGTGCTTCCTTTGATAGCCGATCAACAACATTATTGTAAGACTTGTATATATGTTGGGCTTTAACTTTCTGAAAAAAATTGCTTAGCATTCTAATCTTTGTCATCCAGGGTTGCAAATATATCGCCTGTAGATTATTATCATTAGTATACCAATTGATAATAACCTTAGAATCACCCACCAGAAGTAACCTTGATACATGTTTAATATAAGAAAAAAACACAATTACCCACGGTGCCATTAATTCTCCCTTGGTATTTGTGCCTTTTCCACAATTCATTTTAAGTTTAAAGGTGCCCAAAACTGGACACTTCAGCAGTGCTCCAGCCCCACACTTTGAACATCTTTCCTGTGAAGCCCCATCGAAAAAACCTATAGCCCCATCCCAATCAAGATTAGGAGGTCTATCAATCCTTGTGTAATTAGTGTCCTGAGTGACTTTTTGTTCCCCCAAATCCTGTAAAATGAATTTACAAATTTTAATAAGATTTTTTTCCCGATCTTCAAATATAAACAAATTCGTATGCTTCCAAACCTCCCAGCAAATATAGCAAGGGATTTCTATCCAATTTTCCTTTCTCTTTGACCAAGTTAGTAGACTATTTTCAAATTGTCCTCCTTGCCATTTATTATCCAGTTTTAACTCCTTAGAAATCATCTGCTAGATACTCTTTATAAAACTGCGTTCCCCAAATAAATGTAAAACATTTTCTTCACTTTCCTTACATAGTACACAAATACTAGGACCCAAGAATCCCCTTTTTGTCAGGTTGTCCCAAGTAAGTATTCTTTGTTCCAGCAATAACCAGATAACAATTTTACTTTTAAAGGTAATTGTCATCCCCAAATCTCAGAAAACTAGAACTTTGGTTCTACTACCCCACCCTCCAACAATTGAGCTTTATATGCTAGTTTAGCATTGACTTGCCCCTGTTTGGTATTCCAAGACCACATTAATTTATCATTCTCATTATTTAGTTCAATTCCAACACTTACCAACCCTCTAATATAGTTAGTCCAATCCTCTTTTTGAGTTCCCGCTAGCCCCAGAGATTCATCTTTTTTCCATCTTGTAGTCGTATTACCTACCTATACATCTATCCTTGCATGTGCAAGACAAGTAATCCCTTTTTCCTTTAGCAGTAGTTTGAGATTCTCTGATAATTTATAGAAGGAGTGGGACCCAACCATAGGATCAGCTCCTATTCTAATATCTCTCCCACTCCTAGGCTTCCACACCAACCAATCTGTAATTATATTTACCGAAGAGGTAAGTGCTCTCTAGAAATTTGAGGAACCAATCCTATATTTTCTCCCGTGTCTAAACCATTTCTCAACAATGTTTGTTTTGAGATATTTTTGCATAATTACCTCATGCCAAAGGCCAGACAACATAAGGCATCTCCACAGGTTTTTTGCAGCCAAAAATTGTCCAAAAATAAAAATATTTTTGATGCCCCATCCACCAGCCTTTTTAGGTTTTGCAATCTTTTCCAGTTAGCTAGATGAATACCTTCCTTTTCGTTTTTACCAGACCACAAAAAACTGAACATCCTTCTTCGAACACTGTTTAGTACACTTTTGGGAATTTTTGCCAAAGATAGCCAATACACTGATAAACTTTCTAGTACTTCTTTTACAAGCATGACTCTTCCACCTAGGGTAAGCCACCTATGACTCCAACGCTATTCTCGTTTCAAATTTTTTCTCTAACCATAGCCGATCCACTTTAGAATAACAGTTTGGTTTAATAAAAAATCCAAGATACTTAAATCTTGAATCTAATAGTTTAACTTCAAAAGACAATAATTCCTTCATCAAAAAAATAATTTCTTCTACATCCCAACTTGCTTCTAAAAAACTTTCTTTGTTTTTAGAGTTGAATACCATCCTTGTAGCCTTACAGAGTAAATCCAAAATCTCCTTGAAAACTTCCCATAGCAATGCACCCGGTCCCAAACAGTATTACATCATCTGCAATTTGTAAATACATACCAAACATAATGTTTTATTTCGTTTATAATGATGAAAAAGCAGACACCGATTTTAATATTGTACACTATTGTGAAAAAACATACAGCAATTTTATAGAAATAATAGATTTGGAGATTCGGCATATTGTTACAAATTTCAGGTGATAGACCTCACTCGGTCAAATAGTATGATCGGAAAATAATTATATGATACTTTTCGTGTAAAGTTGATCCGATCATATCATAAAATTTGAAGTGATGGAAGGGTTTGCGTCAAAATTGTCTCCTTTTGTTAATTTTTTTATTATGTTTGAATTGATGAACATGAAAATATGGGGTTCTTTTTATCTTTTATTATATTTGAATTGATGAAGAGGAAAATATATGGGATTCTTTTATGTTATGATGATGTAGAGTAGTAAGGATTAATAATGTGTGAAAAAAATTAAATTGATATAAATTATTGTTAGTGTATATATATTATTTAGTGTATTGAACTTGGGTTGTTTAGTAAACCAAATTTACACTTTAATTGATTTAGCTAACATGAATTGACAATATATATAGTATTGTTGAAATTTAAAATTGAATTGGAATGTTTTTGTTATTAATGTTCAAGAACAAATATTTGTTATTAATGTATAAAACAAATTGTTTTAGTCATAAATTTTATAGATTAAGCAACAAATTGTTTGTTATTTTTCTCTTTATGTGTTGTATTTTTATTTTTATTTTTGCCTTTTATATGTTTTGAATTATAATATGTAGAATTATATAATATTGAGTTGTTATGATTTCATTTATATCAATATGTATGCATTGTTGATGTTTTTAGGTTATATATATATATATATATATATATATATATATATATATATATATATATATATATATATATATATATAATTTTTTAAAGTTAAATTTTTTAATAATTGATTTTTATCATCAAATTTCAATCCATATACAAAGCATTGGACGAGTGGGGATGTTGGTTACTATTCCTCTATATTGTCTGAGTTTGTTGATCCAGGGATCATGTCTCTTCGAGTTTCCAACAAAACTTCTAAAACTATCGGCCCTCCTAGTAAACTAGAAGGCAACACAACAAACATAATGCACTGCACAGTCTCACCCAAGATAACTTTAATGGGTGGTTGTAAGACTCATGTGTTTACAACCTAGGATTGAGTGTGAGATATGAGGGCTAAATATTGAACCATTATTACAACTGTAACTGCAATATACAGTCATTTACGAATACATAGGAAACATAACAACTCATTTATTAAGAATAACAAATAACTACTAAAAAAATGATAAATATATGCATGCATTCATCACATAACACAGATGTTACCGTGGTTCACTCCCTCCTAGGCTACGTCCACAAAGATTTGGCTCTCATCTCTTTTATTATATTATCTCCGCATCTACAACATTATGCGCTTACAACTCTTCACAGTCGGGTAAGATCTGTATGAGGCGGACTAGATCGCGCCAGGCTCCCCAGCCTGTGATCTAACCCTCAATATCTACCCTCCCTTGTCTCCTCTAGCTCAACAACTTATAAAATACATCATACAACATAATATTACATATCATCTCGCTACAATATCAACTTATCTCCATAACCTCTGAACAATAATAACAAAAAACCCCAAACCCTCTATGATACCTAAGTATATATATTTATACGTTTCTAGCTCTTCATCCATTACAATGCATTACCCAAAACCCTAACCCTATCGTTGTTAGGTCTTCCTCCCATGCATGTGTGTTCTTCTTCCTTCCAGCTATTTCTTTCCTTACATGCGCGCGTATTGTGTTTCCTTCTAGTTGTCTCTTTCCTTGTGCATGCTTTCTTTCCCAAAATTGTCTTTCTTTTCCACTTTGACCTTTGGCCTGCCTCCAACAGACCCCCAACATTGACATGTGGCTCGTCTTGAGCCACCTGACCTTTGTGTGCTCCCTAAATCTCCTTGGTGATCACTTGGAACTTTTCCTTGAGATTTGTTGCCTATGTCTGTGCCTGCACAGTCTTCTCCTTAAGTGTGTCCACTGTCTGGACTACAATTTCATCACTGATCAATTCCAAGCACTCTGTCTGGGTCTGTGCTATACATGCCTTGGCTTCCTCTGCTTGTTCCAAGACTTCTACTACCCATTCTTGTAATGGTTCCAGTTGAGCCTGTCGCTCCTATTTATGGGTTTATGCAGTAGTTAGCTCTACCTACAATCTCTTCATGTCCTGCACCCCTTTGACGCATTCTGTGATTGGCATTGTCTTTTGACTCTTCTTTAGATCTTGGATCGTTGTGTTGATCCTGTCTTCTTCCTTGTCCCACTTTTGGACATGTTGATCCTCCTCTAGATTCGTCCACAATTGCATTTCTTTATTGAACAAGTCAATTGTTGTGTTGACCTGCTACTCGATCTCCTACAACTGCGTCGTTTCTTCCTGCTTCCTTTTCTCCTTCACTGTTGGTGGTGTGCTTGGTGTAAGTTTCTCCCAGAGATTCTTGATCTCCTTCTAATATTGATCGATTGTCTGCACAATCTGATCAATCGTTTCTTCTGTTGTGATTTCATCTCTGTGTGCGACCCATGGAATCTTCTCGTAAGTTCCTTCCACTTTCTGTTCCAATCCTTTTATATGCTCCCTTTCCTCCTAGGTCTCATATTTAGCCTTCTCATGGATTATTTCCATCGCGTTCCGTTTCTGTGTTGCCTTCTGCAATTCGACTAAGTCTCTATGTGCGCGAGACTGTACCTCGTGGTTTATGCTAACCTGCAACTTGTGGAGTTCCCTGGTCGGCATCCGTGTCAACACTAGTTGGATTTGGCTTAAGTCCTTCAAGGGTGTCTTTCCCATGATCTCGTCCATGTGCAGCATATTGGGTGTGATGTGGAATGTTGTGTTCGGGTGTGGTAATGAGTGGACTATATATCATTCTTCTTCTTCCACTCTTTCTGTTGTTTGTGGTGTTGATGGTTATGTTCCCCTATTACTTGTTGTTTGTACTTCCCCAATTTTATTGAGTAGCTGACGCATGTTTTCCAGCTCCTCTTGAATCCTATCCCTATGGTGTGTAGCATGGTCGAAGTCCTCAGATAGACAATCCTAGACCATTCAGGCTATCATTTCCCCATTGTCATCTGTGATCGTATAATCTGGCGATGTTCTTTGTGCCTTCATTTTCTTGTGTGTGCCTCCAGTCTACGTGGATGACCTCTTATTTCCCTCTGGTTCCTGTGGGTTGGGACTTGTTGCTGTCTCTTTTGCAGGCTAGACCTATTTTTGTTGCTCCTTGGTCAGCTGTGTCTTATCCTTCTTCCCGTTCTGGGTCCCTGTCTTCATTGGCCCTTTGTTTTTTTGTGTTTTTTTTCCCTGGTCCATTCTTCATCTCTTGGGCACTTGGATTTCTTGAGGATGTGTTTTTCCCTGCCCTTCCTCTTCTTTTGTTGTTATTTCTGGCTATTCTTGGGTGATGGATGGAATATTCCATTCATCTTCCTAGTCTTTTATTACCAATTCGATGTCACCCTTTGTGATGCAGTAGCGCATTTGTAGCCACTAATTATCGGGATCCTTATGCGCCTGTATCCACATTGTATGTCTTGTAGCCCTAAAGTTGGCGATGTCCCCATATTGCGCGACAACTTTCGGTGTGATTCTCCACATCTTGGATATGGATTCTTGTAGGTTGCATAGGTATCCTTTAAAGATGGACCTGTTTTCCCTTTTTCTCCTAGCATCTGGCCTGGATCTAAGAAATAAATATCTCGCTCCTTGATTTGGTTTGGTTCTGGTACAAAAACCTACATACCTTGGCTCTCTCCTTCCCATGAAGGCTATTAATGTGATCAACCATGAATAGTGAAACATTGTACCTAGATCCTGTGAATCCTTGTAGCCATCCAACAACAAGTTCAAGAGGTATGGTTCCAAACTCACTGTGGTGCCCTCTGTGTACTGAGCTGCAATTGCGACAACTCCAGCTGGAAATTCCTCCCTATGACATTTTCTTAGCAGCATGCAGGCTTAGATTTTCGCGCCCAATTGTGTCACGAAATCGTTGATCCTCTTGATGATGATCCCTCTTGTCCCCTTGTCGATGCCATACTTCTTCTTCATCTCTTTTGCTAGTGATTTATCCCTATCTTTGTCATCCAAAAAATGTGCGGGCTCCAAGCCTTGGGATGAAAATCCTGTTATGTTGGCCATAAGCTCTACATCTATGGAGACTAGCTTGTCCAACCAGATATCCCCTCCATGCATGACTGCTAACAATTGTTTGACGCATGTGATTTCATGCTAACCTCTGCCAAAATGTGGTAGGTCCAATAGACCTCAAATTCCTATCTTCTCCAACCCTGTTACCCATTGGAGTGGTTGACTAATCAGTTCCCCAAATGGATTTGTACCTAATGTCTCCATGTATACCCTCTTTGCAAGTTATGGAAACTTGTCTTCGTCTAGTACATCGTGATCTGAGTATTTGAGCTTTCATATATAACCCAATAGGTCTGGCTCTACCTATACCCCATATGGTATCTGTGGTAGAACGATTTATGCAACAGGATTCTTGCAAGGTGACCTGGGTATATGTATCTTGTCTTTCTGTGGTGGTGGTGGCTAGCTCAAAGTTTCAGTGACTTCTGGTTGTTCCTCAGTATACCATTCCAGCCAACCTGAGACATATTCAACCGTCCCTTCCGTTGGGTGGTCTGATATGGTCATTTGAGATTCGTCTGGCTCAACTACTATTTTTAGATTTGGTGTCATTCCATTGACTTTTGGAGCTACGTCGGTGTTCTCTAGTTGCACCTCCTTCAGGGTTTCTGCGTCTTGATTCAGCTTCTCCTGTACCTCTGCCAGTATATCTATGTCTGTTCCCTCTAGTGTTGGCTATGGGATTTCTTCCAATATAGGTGTTGGGTTCATCGGTGTTGTGTCTGGAGATGGCATTTCGTCGACATTGTTGATCTCTGGCGGTTGTTGTTCACCTTCTTCCATATGTATCCGTGACCTAGTTTTGAATCTGGTTGGTCTGGAACTCTGTATTTCTTCTGTTTTCTTGGGTGGTGCCATGGCGTGGAATATTGAGCGTTTCCTAGGTTCGAATGGTCTCTCCGACCTTTATGAATTTGCTCTGTGATTTTCAACCTCTATCGCTCACCGTATGCTATTTTTTCACGAATAGACTGTTTGCTCCTGCATTCGTGTGTTGTATTGGTTTTCCATGAATCTTATCAAGGATGCTTCCTTCATTATGGGTTTAAGGCACCTTAACTGCGGGTTCAATGAACCTCCGATAGTTTCGTACTTGTCATTACTCTGTCTTGTCGTCTCTAGTTGGCGCGATTAATGTGGTGTCCCATCGGTCCTTGCCTTCCTTTATTTCCTCCTAGTGTTGTCATGTCGTACTTCTTTTGTTGACTTTCCTTTTCCCACTTGTTTCCATTTGTATGTGACCATTTTCCTTCTCCTCATTGTGTTTATGTTCCTAAGTGTGCATTCTCTTTCTTTCTCCCATGCACTATGCCTTTTCAGGTTCTGTTTACAATTATTATTATTATTATTATTATATTTTTTTTACTGTGTGGTGGGTGGGTGACTATCCTTGTACAACTTCAGTCAGCTCCCATTAATCATCCCTCTAAGTTCTACGCCTAATAATTCTTTCAAATATACAACTCCATATGTGACATATTTAACTTCATACGGTCCTAGCCAATGCATTCTTATCTTTCCTGGGTGCTGAAACAATTTGTTGTCATACATCAGTACTAGATCTCCTTCCTTGAAATTTTTCTTCTTTATGTGTCTATCATGCCAAGCTTTGTCCCTTTCTTTTTGAACTTGTTGCTGGAATCATGCTAAGATCCGATCCTCCTCCATGGTCATTAACTGATTTAGTCGCTCTTGTACTGCGCCTAGTTTTGTCATTTGTGTAATTGCTGCTACGCGCAATCTTGGTACTAAAAATTCTAATGGCACCATTGCTTCTTGGCCATAAACTAGTTTAAATGGAGTGTTCCCTGTCAAGTTTTTGCACGTAGTCCTGTAGGCCCATAATGCTGTTGGTACTTTGAGGTCCCAGTCATCCCTGTTAACGTTACATATCTTTGTCAGCGTGTTCTTCGGGATTTTGTTAAACACTTCCACTATTCCATTTTCCTATGGATGATATGGTGTTCTCTTCTGATGATGGAAGTCAAACTCTTCAGTCATAGCGTTGATGGTGTTTTTTATGAAGTGCGAGCCTTGGTCACTCATCAAAACTATTGGACACCCAAATTGAGTGATGACTTGTTCAAATAAAAGGTGTGTTGTTGTTTCTGCACTGCAATCCTTCAATGGTGTGGCTTCCACCCATCTGGTTAGGTACTTTGTCGCGCTGATAATGTACCTTGCTCCTGTTCTTTTTGTTGGTGGGTTGATTGGTCCCACAAATTCTATTGCCCACTTATCGAATGCCTGTAATGTTACTTGTGCTTGTAATAGAATCTCATCCCTTCTGTTGGGTTTGCCTATTGTAACATCCCCAAAAATAATTTTTTTTTTTAGTCTGAAAATGCTTAAAAATTTATTTATGTTTTTGGTAAATTTGAAATTGGAAAATTATTGCCATTTATGGAAATTTCGAATTTCGAATTTAGTTAATTGTAAATAATGATTTTAACTGTTGGGAAAAGATCTGATTTTACCCGACTAACTCTTTGACTATGACACTTGTAAGAAACAAATATTTTTATATTTATTGTTGATGGACAAATGGAACAACGAAGTTAAAATCAACTCACCATGACTCCATGAGAGGGGAACATGTTGGAACTACCTCATGGATGAATATGTTAAGCTCTAATATTGGCTCATTACCCCTTAATTGGGGCATATTATATTAGTAATGTTATTTTATTTATGTTGGCTTTAGGCTATTAGTTATAATTATACCTCCTAGTCTCCTATATATACCAAGGAGACATTTTCATTTTGAATCATCTTGTACTTGAACATTTAAGTGGGGTAAAATGAGGTTGCCCCCTCGAAGAGGCTTATTGTCTGAAATTGTCTCTTTTTCAAGGCGTTGAGTACTTTTTTTGAGGTTTTTCTATGCTATATTGATATTTGGTTCTTAACATATGGTATCAGAGCTCAAGGTCTTAGGGTTTTGCTGTTACATCTGAGACACCTTGGAAATTTCGCTATAACATTTTTTCTAAAATGTTTCAGAAGGAATGGCTTGGAGGATATTTAATAGAGGGATCAAGGTACATTGGGTTCAAAATGAAGCTCATGAGGCCTTATACTTTCAGATATACAACCTGTACAAGATAGGGTTCTGGAATCATCCTAAACTGAGTCATTGCTGAATTTTCGCTATAAAACATTTTCTGTAATGTTTCTGACCTTGAACTATGAAGGCTATTCACAAAAATTAGTAAGGTATCTTTGGTAAAAATTTCATCTTCTGAGTCATCTTAAATTTGTAGATACACCCTGTGTAAGATAGGGTATCTGACTAATCCTATTGACTAGTCTCAAGAAGGTGTTCCAGGTAAAACAATCACAACTTCTTCCTAGAGTATCCAAATTGAGTGCAACTAGTTTCATTGGATAGTGGACAGTTTGTATTATTTCTGGTACAAGTTTCAGAATTTATATCAATTATTTTGTGTGGGGCACGCTATACAAGTGAGATCTCCTGGAAAGGCCAAACATCGACATGTTGTGGGGAATTTATCGTAAATTCCACTTGGCACATCCAGTTTTGATCAGACCTGTGGCATTACAAAGAATAAGTATTAGAGAACTACATAAAAGAAAGTTTCATACCCAGAAGGATCGAATCTTAGGA
>ML795201.1:618007-647087 GCA_009831015.1 Picea engelmannii | reverse complement strand
CAAGCCCTTCCTTCGAAAATTTGTGTTAGTATTTTTTGATGATATACTAATCTATAGAAAGTCTTGGGAGGATCATGTGCAACATGTTGACAAGGTGCTAAAACTACTAAAGGAGCAACAACTATATGCCAAACCATCCAAATATTTCTTTGGAGTAAAGGAGGTAGAGTATTTGGGTCATAGTGTATCTCATGAAGGTGTCAAGGTAGACCCTAACAAGATTAAGGCCATGATGGACTGGCCGATTCCCAAAACATTGAAGAATCTTAGAGGATTTTTGGGTTTGACAGGTTACTACCGCAAGTTTGTTTGGAACTATGGAAGAATAACAACACCTTTAATGGCACTAACTAAGAAGGATGAATTTTCATGGACTCCAGAGGCCACTAAATATTTTTAACAACTTAAAGAGGTGATGTGTAAAGCTCTTGTCTTGACCACTCCAGACTTCAAAAAAACCTTTATTGTGGAATGTGATGCCTCGGGAAATGGAATTGGTGTTATCCTAATGCAAGAAGGAAGGACCCTGATTTTTGAAATTCGACCACTCAAGGGAAAGGACTTACACAAACCCATTTATGAGAAGGAAATGATGGCAATACTACATGCATTGAAGAAATGGCATCCTTACCTAATAGGTAGGCACTTCAAGGTAAAAATAGATCATGATAGTCTTAAATACTTCTTAGAACAAAGACTATCTTTAGAACAACAACAAAAATGGGTAACCAAGATATTGGGTTATGATTTTGAAATCGTCCATAAAAAGGGGAATCAAAATGTTGTGGAAGATGCACTCTCAAGAAAGGATGAAGATGTTGAGGCCTTTCTTTGTGCTATCTTGATCATCCAACCCGATTGGATAATAGAATCAAGGGATGAATGGAAGAATGACAAAACAGTGTGGACTCTCATTCAAAGGTTGCAACAGGATTCCAGTGCATCAGATACATTTACATGGAAAAATGATTCACTATGGTACAAAGATCACTTATATGTATGTAAGAACTCCCAACTCAAACAAAAGGTACTATTGGAATTTCACACCTCTCCAGTAGGAGGGCACTCGGGATTTTTGAAAACTTACCATAGAGTCAAGAAGGATGTTTTTTGGGATGGCCTTAAAACTGATGTTCAAAGGTTTGTGGCAGAATGTTTGGTTTGCCAACAAAATAAGGTGGAAACAATTAATACCCAAGGTCTTTTACAACCATTATCCATCCCAAGTCAGCGTTGGGAGGAGGTTTCCATGGATTTCATCATAGGGTTACCAAAGTCTGAAGGAAAGAGTGTCATCATGGTGATTGTTGATAGACTGACCAAGTACGCACACTTTTGTGCACTCTCTCATCCCTTCAAAGCTAGTACAGTTGCCACCATATTCATGGAGATAGTTCAAAAGATACATGGCATCCCAAATATTATTGTAAGTGACAGAGATGCCATCTTCACTGGACATTTTTTAACATAATTATTTTCTTATTTGGGTACTCAATTGGCTCATAGCTCATCCTATCATCCTCAATCTGATGGACAAACCGAGATAGTGAACAAATGTCTGGAAGGCTACCTTCATTGCTTTGTCTCTAATAAACAAACACAATGGTTCGAATGGTTACCCTTGGTAGAATGGTGGTATAACACTTCCTTTCATACTGCAACAAAAATGACACCATTTATGGCACTTTATGGATACCACCCGCCTTCCATCACTTCTTCTCTAAAAGAAAAATCTAAGGTTCAAGCAGTGGAAGATCACATCGAGAATCAACAACAAGTTCTCCAAATCTTAAAGGACAACCTGACCATGGCACATAATCGTATGAAACAACAAGCAGCTCAACATCATAGTGAAAGAAGTTTTGAAGTAGGGGATTGTGTGTTTTTAAGACTACAACCATACAAACAGATGTCCCTCAAGAAAGCCAAGAAGGATAATAAATTATCACCAAAGTACTATGGCCCTTATAAGGTGTTGCAAAAGATTGGTACTTATCTTGAATTGTCACAAGAATGCTCCCAGTCTTAGTCGTGATCCATCAACACACCGAAAGGGGAAGAGTGAACTTGAAAATCCTTATGAGTACCCTCGCAACAACAAGGTCCCATCATTAGAATTGGGTAACAAATCATCTAAGTCAAACTCTTCAGGAAATGAAATAAAGAAACAACATTAACATTGTAAATCCGAACTGCATGGGTTCGCGCGGTATGAGTAGGTCGAATGTACGAATCAAGACAGAGTATCATTTTAAATCTTTCATGCCGAAGCGAATGCATTTCTCAAACTATAAACACAGAGTTAAATGCTATATGCCAAATATGTTGATCAAAGTCTAAACATGGATTGACTATATGTGTTGAAGAGAATGCGTTACTCGAATATTTAATACGGATTATTATTTGTGTTGAATACCAATCTTCGAACGGTATTTTCCACACACAGTCAACGATATTATCATAATGAAAGATGTTAACCCAAATTTTATCACAAACTCAAATGATTGCATGTTACAGGGTACCTCTTAACAAATTTTTCGGTGCACAGAATCCCCAAGTTATATTATATACTGAATGGAAATACAGTAATCTTTTAAAAAGACATTACAATCGTAAGAGTCAACTAGTGGTCTGATAGAACCTACAGAATGGTCGACTCCTAAGCAAAGCGCAGTGTAACATGCAATACACAGTGTGGGTTTTACCCTACCAAGTCAACTTTTGGACTAGAACTCTCGCACATTCTCACAGAGAGTCAACACCAGGTAACATCACATAAAGATAAGGGAAACCCATAAAGGAGATTAGGGGGATAAAGTAAACCCTATGAGTAAATACAAATACGTAAACCATGATAAAATTTTTGTGCAAGATCGTTGAAGTCGAAAACAAGAAGGCAGAGTACCAAGAATGTTCATAAAGGTTTTAGAACCAAACAATAGAGAAGTATCCTTACCCGGTTCAGAGAGGGAGACCAGTTAGCTTTTTAGTATACGTTCTTTCTTTTGCCAAGAATAACCTCTCCATAGCATATACACCATATCGACTCTCCATCCTTGGATAAGTTTGTAGAGTAATGAAGCCGAATGGGGAAACAAAAACCTAATTAGACCCTTTTGGAAGAAAAACGAGGAAACAGTTAATCAACCGTACCTTGCCATGTGACGTTTTGGAGGTGGCCTACTCTGCACTGGAAACAAAGGCCAGGTGACAGGCCTCATAAGGGACTCTACATAGAACTCCATTAAGGTGAGTGGATGGACGATTCAATGCAAACCTAACAATCATACTCCCGTTTCTCACGCCGAGTTAATGCAATGGAGGGCGGTGACTCAAAAATTTTCATTCATAACTAGCAAGGGAAAGTTCTCGTCTCAGTTATGGTAACGTTCGTTCGGATTTCATTATAAAAATCACAAAGAAGGGTTGTTACCCTTGGACTCCAACATTATCCGACTAACTCCTTTAACCTTAAAATGGAACAGGAACTAAACTCATCCGATCTTTCGTTTTGGGCCAACCTAAGACTAAAATTGCTAAAGTCACATCTATAGTAAAACTGTGCCTTGTGTAGCTAAATTATATGCATGTTGGGACCCCGTATTCCATGTGACCTAGTATACTTTTGCACACATTAATACCATCGGGAAGAACACGATTTCATAAGGACTTCGGGGAATACCCTTTTAAAACATTTGTATCCTAGAACTATAGGTTATGAAAGGCCTTAATGGCATAAATCGTGATACATATAAATATATGTAAAGCATATATAAAGGGATTCAATAATTGGAAGATTTTAAACATATATAAAGGGATTTAATAATTAAAAGATATATATATATATATATATATATATATATATATATATATATATATATATATATATATATATATATATATATATATATATATATATAGATATAGATATAGATATAGATATAGATATATAAATACTAGTATGTAATTTGAAACAAGTAAGGATATTTTGGAATACTATTAATACTTCCCACTGACAATAGAAATGTCAAGGAATGTGAGAGGCTAAGATTGGTAAGGCCATCCCTATATATACATATGACTACTATGTAACATGAGTGGCTTTAGGAATATAAAAAAGGTAGGAAACTTAAGTCTATGAGAGTTAATTAGAGATGACGTCTGCACTTGAAATTTGTTCTTACGTCCTTTGAATATGTTGTTCATGAGGAAAGAGAATTATTTTCCCTAACAATTTTTTTATTTTTTTTATTTTGGTAATTTTGGGGAACATTACATATGGTATCAGAGAAAAGGTTACAACACTTGGGCCTTGAGCAGGGCCAAAATATTTACTTAGCACATATTGTTTTGTTTATGTAAAACTAACAAAACAATTATTGTTACAAACATAAAACACTTTATTTCTGTTGTAATCATGGCAGGCTAGAACGAAGCATAAATTAGACTCGAGGAGAATCCTGAGAAAAGGCCTCCTAAATATCAGAGGAAGAACAGTGATGGAAGTTCACCTACTGAAGTTCTAGAAACTATGAGAAATCGCATTGTCGAGCTACAAGTTTTGAAAGCAAACAATGAGAAACTGAAAAAGGAACAACAGGAACAACAGGAAATAAATGAAGTTCTGCCACGAATCATAGTGACAAAGAAGATCCCAAAGGATGATAACCAGGAAGAAGAGGTCAGTAAAAGGGCCTCCAATAATTCTGGTCATGAAGCAGAAAAAGGGGACAACTCGTCTGAGGGTACACCTTCAGCTAAAGATAAAACAAAAACAGGAAGAAAAATGAAACAGGTAGACCACCTTGATGCAGAGTTTAAGAAAATTAAACCATCTACCTTTGACGGGGAATCCAGAATAGAGGAGGAATCTAAACATGGTTATTAGACATAAAGAAGTATTTCCAGATATACAAATATTCCAACAGTATGAAGGTCAGAATGGCCATCTATAATTTGAAAGGAAAATCTAGCATATGGTGGCAGGACCTGAAGCTGGCCAAGGGCCTAAAGGAAAAATAGATGGAATGGTCGGATTTTAAGAAATACTTTAAGAAACAATACCTATCTGAAAGTTACTATGAAAGAAAAACCAAAGAATTTTATGAGTTACGACTCGGTCAAATGGCTATTGATGATCTGATAAACAAATTCATGGAACTACTAAGGTTCGTTCCTTATATTCGGGAGGACAAAGTGAAAATCCAATGGTTCCTAAGAAGTTTACCACAGTCGTATAAGGACATAATCGAATTCGATAATCCCAAGTCCTTGAGCGAAGTTTTCAGGAAAGCTCGAATGTGTTATGACCAATACAAATAGCGATCATAATTTCCCAAGGCTTGGAAAGCCAAGAAAAAAAACTGAATGAATCAACGAAAGAAGGGATATCATCCAACCCCTTTTCGAAACACAACAAAGAGTTTTCCAAGGAAATATTTTCACTCCAACAACCAGAACACCCAAGGAGGTGGTAAACCAGTTAATTTGGGAACAAATAAGTTTGGGGACAGCCCCAATGAATCGTTAAAATGATGGGAATGTGGAGAACCTCACCTAAGGAGGAATTGTCCATGTTTGACATCAGTAGCCAGGAATATGGTTCACAACCTACAAGAAGCCTCTACAGTGGGAGATGTGGGCATAAGCTTACATCGGATCAATGCAGCCATGGATGGCCGACAAGTTGACCACCAATCCACTATAGTGGAAATTGAAGGTAAAATTAACAATACTCGTATTTCTTTTTTAATTGATCCAGGAGCTAAATTGAGTTACATTGCTCCTAGTGTAGTGGATGCAAATAAACTTAAGAGAACAAGATATGCAAAGTCTTGGCTAGTACAACTAGCAACAAGAACAAAAAGAAAAGTATATGATTTTATTTATGATTGTGAGTTCAGTTTAGGTGGTCTAAACACAAAGAAAAATATGAACATTCTATCGTTAGGGTCTTATGACATAATTATCGGGATGGATTGGTTAGAAAGGCCTAAAGCAATGTTATATTGTTATGAAAAAACACTCAAATATAAAGATGAAAATGAAACTGTTAGGACAATTCAAGGTATACAAAAACCAATCTCAGTTAGACAGATTTGTGCAATGCAAAATAATAAATGCATGAGAAAGGATTGTCAGATTTATGCCATCCAAGTAACAAATCTATTGGAAAAAGGAAATAAACCTAGCTTGGAGGATTTTGTCTTCTTGCATGATTTCAGAGATGTGTTTGTTGATAAGATACCTGAATTACCCCCAAGGAGAGAGATCGACTTTTCTATCGACCTACTACCTGGTTCAACCCCTATATCTAAAGATCCCTACCAAATGCATTTACCAAAATTAACAAAATTAAAAATTCAACTACATGAATTATTGGACAAAGAATATATTGTTGATTAAGGTTGGTTGTTATTGATGTCAACCCTTGAAGAAAGCCCCATAGCACAAAGGTTGGGTAATGGACCCAAGATTGTTTTATGTAAATATGACTCATTATTGTCTTGTCATGGTTGATAATAAGTAGAAATGGATGAACTCCAAAGTGGTCCCCTTATGGTTAAAGCCCTCATGGAAAGATGCTTTGCGGATTGAGTTATCCTAGAAGTATGGTTAGAGAACCCATGCTTATTTATGGAATAATGAGATGAACGCCAATGAATTTTCTAGTGAAGCTATCCTATATGGATAGTTCTTGTCATTCCATTTCCGGTGGTATGTGGAATGCCACATAACTCCTCACGGTTAGAGAGTTATGACCATGAGAAGTTGGAGAACCTAGGTTTGGGTAATGGACCCAAGTTTGTTTGATGGATAATGGTATGTTTTTTGATATATTTTCAGGTAATACTATTCTATATGGATAGTACATGTCATTCCATTTATGGTGGTATGTGGAACGTCACATAACTCCTCACGTTTTGAGAGTTATGGCCTTACGAAGTTGGAGGACCCTCATATGTCATCTAGAAGCCCCAAAAGGTCAAAGTAGTCAAAGTGGTTTAAGAGATTTTAAAAGGTAAATAATAAAGTGAAGTGATGAGTTTACTATAATTCAAAGTGAATACAAAATAAATTAATTCAATAATAAATTTAATGGAGAAATTAGAAGTGGGTTAACCCTAAAATAAGGAAAGTGGGAAAAATGACCTAGAAGATGTTTTTAAGGAAGCTACTTGGAGAGTATAAATAAGAGGAAAGACTCTCTCATTTAATACACACTTGAGAATATTGAATAAATATAGGTTTCTGAGGTAACCAAAGTATATATAAGCCAAATTTCTGAGGAAAGTGAAGAAAAGAAGGCCAGAATTCAAGGAAGGATAAATTCTTTTGATGATGCTTTCTAAGGTATGTTTTTTTTCAGGTAATCTCACCATTTTCTCAATAACTCTTTTTCTAGAATTCTTCAGACCATGAAATTTCTATTCCATTAAGGAAACATATCCAAGTATATTTGGTAAAAAACTTATCTTGTGGGTTGTTGTATTTTTGGAGTTACACTCCGTGGAAAATAGGGTTTGTGGTTAGTCTTGAAACTAGTCAAAAACAGGTGTTTCGGGTAAAAATGTCATAACTTCTTCATAACAGATCCAGATTCAGTAAGAAAAAATGTGTTGGCTACAGTAAATTCTTTAGTATTCTTTGTAAAAGTTTCATATCAATTCAAAAAATATTCCATGTGGGGCACGCTCTACAAGGTCTCTCTCTAGAATAAGCCAGAATTCAGCAAGGTGTGCCATTTTTTCCATAAGTCCTTTTCTGAGAGGTTCCAAGTAGTGAAACTTGGAGGAATTGCATAAAAAACATTGAAGAACATTGTGTATCAGTTTCAGATCTTTATTCATTACAATTACAAAGTTATTATTATTTCAAGTTAGGGTTGTTGACTAATCCAAAACTAGTCTTGTGAGACTAAAGAAACGTTTGATGAAAATGCTAGTCTCTTATTGTTAAAGTTAAGGAAGGTTTGCAGGTATGTGATAATATACACCAAGTCTATTACAAAGTTAAAAATCATATTTTGATGATGAAATTGATGAGGGATTTTGGTTGAGGTACAAGTTGGGTACATGGTTGAGATAAGTAGTTGATGAGTTGGCACATACATGAGTTGTATAGTTGATGATGTTGGTACATATTGATGAGTCATCATTGATGAGTACTTGACACATGATTGGTACATACTTGGTACCTGGTTGTTTTCACTTTTTTATGGTACAGATTGATTACAGATTGTTTTGTATAGGTTGGTGCATGGTTGATGCACTTGTTTATGGTACAGATTGATTACAGGTTGAGGTATAGGTTGATGCATGGTTCGGGTTTATTGGTACATGTTTACAGTGGTATATCTCATAGTGATAGTGTGATAGTGGTTCCATCATTCTACTTCTACTTCAGGGTGGTTGGATGGGGCAAGGACAGGTGGTTGTAGCCACCTTCCAGTTGTAGCCGGAGAACATAGGGGGTTGTAGCCTCCTTCTGGTTGTAGCCAGAGAATTGGGGAGTTGCAGCTTCCCTCAGGTTGTAGCCTAAGAAACTAGGGGGTTAGAGCCTCCTTCTAGTTTCAACTAGAAAACAAAGGAAGTTGGTGCTTCCAATGAATGTAATTCTTTAAGACATATAAGATAAAGCATTCCGTGGTTTTCTCCCGATTTGGGTTTCCACGTAAAACGCTGGTGTACTGTGTATGTGTGTGATTTTTCATTTCTTATTGCTCATTATTGGATAATAATTCTACATTGATATAACACTTGGATTATTTGGAGAAAAAGTATTATAATTACACTATTATTGATTCACCCCCCCTCTCAGTAATCCACTAATTGATATCAGAGTAGGTTCCTTCAGAAATCAGTTTAACTACTGAAAGGTAGATCACAGAGAGTACCAACCCATATAAAAATGGAATACCATACTTTGATGGACAAAAGTATGCTTTTTGGAGCATAAGGATGAAGACATATATACAAGAACAGAGGTTTTAAATTTGGCAATCAATTGTAGATGGATACATAGTACCAATAGTTCCACCAACAAATGACAAAGCATTGAAACTTGGTCAGAATAATTCCAAATCTACAAATTCACTTTTGAATGGTCTTAGTGAAACAATATTCACCAACGTTGCACATTGTAAATGAAAAGTGTTGTCTAGGAAAGGAAGATGAAAGTTGGCTATGGAACATAAGAATGGGTCACATGCATTTTGATAACCTTGTCAAAGTCAGCAAAAGATAAGAAGTCATAGAAATGACCCAAATCATGAAACCAACCAACACTTTATGCAAGCATTGTCAACAAGGAAAGAAAACAAAGACTAGGTTCAAATCAAAGAAATATTCAACAATAAGACCACTAGAAATTGTGCATACTGATCTAGTTGGACCAACTACAACAAAGGGATTAGAAGGCGAGAGATACTTTATGTTATTAGTTGATGATTATACAAGAATGATTGTAGTTTGCTTTCTCAAGAACGAGTCAGAAGCTTTTGAAAACTTCAAGATCTATAAGGAAATGGTTGAAAATGAGATGGATTAAAGAATCAAATGCTTGAGATATGATAATGGAGGAGAGTTCACTTCAAAGGAATTTATGGACTACTGCAGCAGTCATGGAATAAAAAGGAAATTTTCCGTTGCTAGGACACCTGAACAGAATGTAGTTGTTGAAAGAAAGAATAGGATAGTACAAGAAATGGCTCAAACAATGCTAATGGATTCTAAATTGACAGATATATTTTGGACACAGAAAGTGCATACAACATTTCACATTCAAAACATAGTAATTCTCAGAAACAACACTGATAAAACTCCCTACGAGTTATGGAAAGGAAGATCAACAAATTTGAAACACTTCAGAGTTTTTGGAAGCAAATGCTACATCAAAAGAGAAGATGGAAGAATGGGAAATTTTGACTCTCGTGTGGACAAAGGAGTACTTGTTGGTTACTCAAGTACAAGGAAAGCATACAAGTGTTACAATATAACATTGAACAAAGTTGTGGAAAGAATCAACGTAACAATTGATGAAACATGCAAACCATAATCAAAGGTAGAAGAAAACAAATCAATGGAATAACTTTTTGAAGAAGAAGAAGCAGAAGAGGAAGTAGAAGAGGAAGATGAAGAGAATCCGACAGAAACAGAAGAGCGAGTTCAACAAGTGTCTCAAAAGACACCTAGCAAACGAGTACAAAATAATCATCCTTCAGATCAGATTATTGGAAACAAATATGCAAGAGTTGAGACTAGAAGAAAAATATGTTCACCAGAACAAACACACCTAGCACTCTTATCTACAATTGAACCAAACAATTTTGAAGAAGCCAAAAAGGATGAATTTTGGAATAAGGCCGTGAATGAAGAATTGGATCAAATAGAGAAAAATGACACTTGGGAACTGGTTCCAAGACTAAAGAATAAGAATGTGATAGACAGAAAATGGGTTTTCAGGAATAAATTAAATGAAGATGGACAAGTTACAAGGAACAAAGCTAGATTAGTATGTAAAGGAGATGCACAGATTGAAGGAAACGACTTTGAATAGACATTTTCCCTAGTTGCCAGAATGGAAGAAATCCGGTTGCTTTTAGCCTATGCATGCTCCAAAAATGTTAAAGTATATCAGATGGATGTAAAATTAGGTTTTTTAAATGGGGAACTTGAAAAAGATGTCTACATTGAACAACCAGAAGGATTTTAGTTGTCAAAGAACAAAAATTATGTGTGTAAATTAAAGAAGACTTTGTATGGTCTAAAAAAAGCTCCTAGAGCATGGTACTCTAGATTGGATAAGTATCTGCAGCAGGCAGGGTTCAGAAAAGGAAGTGCAGACAACAACCTCTACATCAAGGTAAGTGAAGGTAATATTTTATTAATTGAAGTTTATGTTGATGATATTATTTTTGGTAGTGATGATGACAAGTTAAGCCAGAAATTTGCAAAAGATATGCATAATGAATTTGAAATTTTGTTACTTGGAGAACTATCCTTCTTTTTGGGACTTCAGATATGCCAAAGAAACCAAGGAATCTTTATTTTGCAAACCAATTATATCAGAGAAATGATAAAGAGGTTTAGAATGGAAGATTGCAAACTAGTTATCACTCCCATGCAAACCAGTTGCAAGTTGAGAAAAGATGGTGATTCGAAGTCTACAGATCAGAGGAAATACAAGTCAATGATTGGCAGCCTACTCTATGTGAAAACATCCAGACACCAGATGTAATGTAGGCAGTTGGATAGGTGGCACAATTTCAAGAAGCACCAAAGGAGTCACATGTGTTAGCAGTGAAGAGGATTTTCAGATATCTCAAAGGAACATAAGAGTTTGGATTATGGTATCCAAAAGGAAAGGATCTATCACTTATTGCCTACACAGATGCATATTGGGTAGGTTGTATTGATGACCAACGAAGCACCAATGGAGCAATGCTCTACTTGGGTGAGTTTTTAGTATCATGGATAAGGAAGAAACAAACATAAATATCTTTATCTACAGGTAAGGAAGAGTCTATTGCAACAACATCATGTTGTACACAATTTCTTTGGATGAAACAAACTCTGACAGATATACAGGTTGAGTATGATGAGCCCATTCCAATCTATTGTGATAATACAAGCGCCATCAGTATCTCTAAGAACCCGATGATGCACTCCAAGACGAAGCACATTCCAATAAAGTATCACTTTCTACAAGATCAAGCTGCAGAAAAGAACATCAGAGTTGAGTATGTGGGCACAAAAGAACAAGTGGCAGACATATTCACAAAACCACTTCCATGGGAATCCTTTGAATATCTTCACCAGAGACTTGGAGTTATTTCTACTCCAAAATGAATGATTTTTGAATGCTTATCTTATATGTCTTATATTTACACAAGGAAGCACCATAAGAGGACAGTTCAGTCAGGGGGAGAAACCCCAGATGGAAAGATACCTTTTCCATTGATGAAAAAGGGGGAGAGCTTTATCAGATGAATAGGACAGAGGTAGAGGATATAGGAATGGTTCCAAGGGGAGCATGAGTGATATGATTTCAGTATTGCATCAGAGTGTTTCCATCAATGCCAAAGGGGGAGATTGTTGATTAAGGTTGGTTGTCATTGATGTCAACCCTTGAAGAAATTCCCGTAGCACAAAGGTTGGGTAATGGAACCAATATTGTTTGATGTACAGATGACTCATTATTGTCTTGTCATGGTTTATAACAAGTAGAAATGGATGAACTCCAAAGGTGTCCCCTTATGGTGAAATCCCTCATGGGAAGACGCTTTGCGGATTGATTTATCCTAGAAATATGGTTAGAGAACCCATGCTTATTTGTGGAATAATGAGATGAATGCCAGTCAATTTGTCAATGAAATTATCCTAGATGGATAGTGCTTGTCATGCCATTTCTGGTGGTATGTGGAATGTCACATAAATCCTCACGATTAGAGAGTTATGGCCATGAGAAGTTGGAGAACCCAGGTTTGGGTAATGGAACCAATTTTTTTTTATGGATAATGGTATGAGTTTTGATATATTTTTAGGTAATACTATTCTATATGGATATTACATGTCATTCCATTTCTAGTGGCATATGGAATGACACATAACTCCTCACAGTTTGGGAGTTATGGCCTTACGAAGTTGGAGGACCCTCATATGTCATCTAGAAGCCCCAAAAGGTCAAAGTAGTCAAAGTGGTTTAAGATATTTTAAAAGGTAAATAACAAAGTGAAGTGATGAGTGTACTATAATTCAAAGTGAATACAAAATAAATTAATTCAATAATAAATTTAATGGAGAAATCAGAAGTGGGTTAACTCTAAAATAAGGAAAGTGGGCAATGAAGGGAACCAAATTTAACTGGTCACAGAAATGTCAGGACAATTTTAATAAGTTAAAGGAATTGTTAACAATCGAACCCATTTTAAAAGTAGCATATCTAGACAAAGAATTCACAGTCTGTGTGGATGTGATTAAAGAAGGACTAGGTGGTGTCCTAACTCAAGAAGGGTATGTTATTTGGTATGAATCCCAAAAACTAAAGGAGCACGAACGAAATTACGTCACTCATGACTTAAAGTTGGCAGCTGTAATTTACGCCTTAAAGATGTGGTGACACTACATAATGGGAAAAAAATTTCTTTTATTGACGGATAACAATGGTGTGAACTTTTTGTTTAGTCAACTAGACCTTAATGTAAGGCAAGCAAGATGGTTGGCCTTCTTGAGCGAATTTCACAATGAGGTAAGACATATCAAGGGTAAGGAAAACAAGGTGGTTGATGCCTTAAGAAGAAGAGTTCATGGGTTGTTTGAAATAAACATAAGCAGGGCATAAAGCGATCTTGAACAGAGGATAAAGGCTGCAGGTAATAATGATGAAATTTACACCAAAAAAGTGGCAGATTTACAGAATAATACAGAAAATTCAGACAAAACAGATCTAAGTTTGGACATAAATGGTCTACTATGATTTAAAAACAGAATATACATACCAGATTCGACAAAATTAAAGTTAACAGTTTTGCACGAAGTACACAAGAAACCATATTCTGGTCATCCGGGATACCAGAAAATGATAACAATAGTAAGGAAGTTATTTTATTGGCCTAATATGAAGGGAGAAACAATAGAATACTTAGTTAAGTGTCAAGATTGTCAGCAGGTGAAAGTCGAACACCAGCATCCCGTCGACTTATTGCAGCCCTTACCTGTGCCGAAATGGAAATGGGAGACTATATCACTGAACTTTATTACAGGTTTGCCTAGAACTAAAAAACATAATGATTCAATTATGGTGGTAATCGATAAGCTTAGTAAGTATGCACACTTTATTCCTATAAAGTCTACTTTAAAAGCTATTAAAATCGCTGAAATATTCATGAAAGAAAATTTTAGACTGCATGGTATTCCTAAAATGGTGATTTCAGATAGAGACGCAAAATTTACATCTTCTCTTTGGAAAGAATTGTTTGCAGGGTTAAATACTAAATTTAATTTCAGTACAAGTTACCATCCACAAACAGATGGGCAGACCGAATGGACAAACCAAATCATGGAAGATATGGTACGCATGTATGTAAGGACGAAACCAAGCAAGTTGGAAGACTACCTACACTTGGTGGAATTTGCGTACAACAATGGTTACCAAATGTCGACTAAAATGAGCCCCTTCGAAGTACTGTACGACATAAAGTGTACGAGTATGATTAGCTGGGATAACCCAGTTGACAGACTCATGGTGGGGCCAAAAATGCTCCAGGAAATGGAGAGCACGGCAAGAAAAGCACAATAGAATTTAAAAGAGGCTCAGGACAGACAGAAAAGTTATGCGGACATGAAAAGAAGACACCTGGAATTTCAAGTGGGAGATCACGTCTATTTAAAATCCAAAGCCCGAAAAAGTTCACTAAAGCTAGGGAACTGTGCCAAGTTGGCACCTAGGTTTTGTGGCCCTTTCGAGATCTTAGCTCAAATTGGACCCGTAGCATACCAACTTTCACTTCCTGCCCATCTAAAAATTCATAATGTATTTCATGTTTCTTTGTTAAATAAATATGTCCATGACCCTACTCATATGATCGATTGGAACTTGGTGCAGGGGGAACCAGAAGGTGAGTTCCAAGTGGAACCTCTGCGCATTCTAGATAGGAGAGAAATAATACTTCGGAACAGAGTCGTTGCCCAGGTAAAAGTGCAATGGAAGCACTTTAGTCCTGAGGAGGCCACTTCGGAGTTGGAGGGAGTTTGCAAAAATCTCATCCAATCATGTTCCAAGAAAGGGACGAACAATGAGGACAATGTTTATTGAAGGGGGAAAGGATGTAACATCCCCAAAAATATTTTTTTTCTTTTAAGTCTGAAAATGCTTAGGAATTTATTTATGTTTTAGGTAAATTCGAAATTGGAAAATTATTGCCATTTATGGAAATTCCAAATTTCGAATTTAGTTAATTGTAAATAATGATTTTGAATGTTGGGAAAATATCTGATTTGATCCGACTAACTCTTTGACTATGACACTTGTAAGAAACAAATATTTTTATATTTATTGTTGATGGACAAATGGAACACCTAGGTTAAAATCAGCTAACCATGACTCCATGAGAGGGGAACATGTTGGAAATACCTCAAGGATGAACATTACATGTGGAAAATCAAGAATTTGGCCATAGGCAGCCCCTGAAAATCAAGGCCTAAAAATCATGGATTTGGAAAGATGCGAAAATTCCCAAGGGGAAAAGACCTAGGCACAATTTCTTTTGGATATATAGCATATGGGAGGAGGCAGGACGCTGCCTAGTATGTTGGGGAAAATAAATTATATCTTGTTGTTATGAACACTGCTTTCTAAGTGTGAGGTAAGGAGAAGTTGATGAAACTGAAGGACTATTGTTGAGGAGGAGTTCTGATTTCTCCCTCATGGATTTATGGTCAAGCTAGGGGGTGAATGGGACAAGTAAATTGATTGTCATGTTCTAAGGTTGGGAGGAACTTGGTTGTTCCATTTGTGGTTCGAAAATTGTTCAGATATGTCTATCTACTCCTTCTCTTGTCAAATTTTATTTGAATTATTGGTTGATAGAATATATCTACTTAAATTTGGATGTATTGTGTTGTTTATTAAGTTCTGTTGGAATGGGATGAACTGTGGGATAAACCCTTACAATTTAGTTGTAGGCATTGAGCAAAATTTTCTATGTATCTTGGTTGTGAATGAAATTTAATTATGGAACTTATTAGGAGATATATATGTGTTAAATAGAATATCATCTCAATACTGTGCTAGAAATCTCGACCAGATATGTGATGCATATATATCTAGTTATTCGGTTTTGTAGTGAACTATAGACTATGCAAATGATAGGAATTTTGAAAGTAAATATGGGATTTAAATATACGAACATACATATCCTTGTAGGCCATCTCTTTAATTCTGGAAAAAATATTCTATTGATTTATATACTGATGGAATGAAGTAATATATAATATAATCCTTACAATTTCATTGTACTCCTTGAGTAAGGACGACTCTGGAAGTAAACTTGAAATTTTATATTTATGCTTACTTATGTTATTTATATGGATTTAATACACGGGTTGTACAAACAGCAAGGACAATCAGACTATACAAACATTATTGAACTTGGAATGATTACCTACAATAACAAATGACTATATATATAGTACTATAGTTTAAATATATAAGTTGTACCAAATAGTTATACAAAACAGACTGTGTAAACGAAATGGAAGATAGAACAAACATATGAAATGGGAAGCTATTGTATATATATATATATATATATATATATAGTTGTTCGTGCAAGGTTCCAGATCCACTTAAGAAGCATATTTCATATTTAAAACAGATATCGATGACATAAAGGAAATGAGTAGTTAGATGCCACAGTAATCATAGTAATAAATTGATCTTTTCATAACAATATTTTCATTTCACTTTTGTAAATAAGAACAAGAGAAGAGTTGCATAACCACAAGCCTAGAACAAATAGTTAATACCCATTGTTTTATTACAGACGTACAGGAAACGAATCTTGTGAATCTAACTTCAAAACTTATTACATATCCCGAATTAGACCAAAACAATCAAAGGGTAGTCAAACTTATGAAAGTACAACGTTTATAGTTTTCCAATAGAAAAATATCAAAATTACTTGATAATCAGTCACAACAGGAATCTCGACTGAAATTTCCACGATAATGAAAATTCTAGGGCAGAGCCAACCCTTATGATAGAACCTGGAGTCTATTGTTTTCTCTTAAAAATGCGGTAAGATTGAAACCCAAGTACCTTTCTTCAACAGGGCGTGGTTCTGACCCATTGCAACGACCTTGTAAGCCTTCAAGAAAGAAGAGACAATTTTTCTTAGCATCAAATAGAAACCAAAAAAAACTTAAACTTTTAAGGTAAATCATATAAGACAATGAAGGTATCATCTTACAAGGTAATTCTTATCTTGAATTGTCACAGGAATGCTCCCAGTCTTAGTCACGATCCATCGACACACCAAAAGGGGAAGAGTGAAATTGAAAAGCTTGATGGGTACCCTCACAACAACATGGTCCCATCATTAGAATTGGTTACCAAATCGTCTAAGTCAAACTCTTCAGGAAATAAAATTAAGAAACAACATTAACATTGTAAATCTGAACTGCATGGGTTCGTGCGGTATAAGTAGGTCGAATGTACGAATCAAGACAGGGTATCATTTTAAATATTTCATGTTGAAGAGAATGCATTGCTCAAACTATAAACACAGATTTAAATGTTATATGCCAAATACTTTTATCAAAGTCTAAACATGGATTGATTATGTGTGCCTAAGAGAATGCATTGCTCAAAGATTTAATACATAATTAGTATTTGTGTTGAATACCAAGCTTCGAACGGTATTTTCCACACACAGACAACAATATTATCATAATGAAAGACGTTAACCCAAATTTAATCACAGACTTAAATGATTGCATTCTACAGGGTACTTCTTAACAAATTGTTCAGTGAACAAAATCCCCAAGTTATATTATATACCGAATGGAAATATAGTAATCTTTTAAAAAGACATTACAGTCATAAGAGTCAACTAGTGGTCTGCTAGAACCTACAGAATGGTGGACTCCCAAGAAAAATGCAGTATAACATGCAATACACAATGTGGGTTTTACCCTACCAAGTCAACTTTTGGACTAGAACTCTCGCGTAGTCTCATAGAAACTCAACACCAGGTAACAACACATAAAGATAAGGGAAACCCATAAAGGAGAGTAGGGGGATAATGTAAAAACTATGATTAAATACAAATATGTAAACCCTGATAAAATGTCTGTGCAATATCGTTGAAGTCTGAAACAAGAAGGCATAGTACCAAGAATGTTCAGAAAGGTTTTAGAACCAAACAATAGAGAATTATCCTTACCTGATTTGAAGAGGGAGACTAGTGATCTTTGCAGTATCCGTTCTTGATTTTGTAAGGAATAACCTCTCCACAACGTATACACCATATCGACTCTCCATCCTTGGATAAGTTCATAGAGTAATGAAGCCAAATGGGGAAACAAAAACCTAATTAGACCCTTTCGGAAGAAAAATGAGGAAACAGTTAATGAATCGTACCTTGCCATGTGACGTTTGGGAGGTTGCCTACTCTGCACTGGACATGAAGGCCAGGTGATAGGCCTCGCAAGAGACTTTGTGAAGAACTCCATTAAGGTGATTGGATGGAGGATTCAATGTGATCCTGACAATCACACTCTCCTTTCTTGAGCCAAGTTAATGCAATGGAGGGTGGTGACTCTGAACTTTTCATTTGTAACTAGCAAGGGAAAGTTCTCATCTCAGTTATGGTAATGTTCAGTCGGATTTCGTTATACAAATCGCAAAGGAGGGTTGTTACCCTTGGAATCCAACGTTATACGACCAACTCCTTTAACATTAAAATGGAACAGGAGCTAAACTCATCTGATCTTTCTTTTTGGACCAACCTAAGACTAAAATTTCTAAAGTCACATCTATAGTAAGGTTGTGCCTTGTGTAGCGAAATTATATGCATGTTGGGACCCTCTATTCCATGTGACCTGGTATACTTTTACATAGATTAATACCATCGGGAAGAACTCAATTTCATAAGGACTTCAAGGAATACCCTTTTAAAACATTTGTATCCTAGAACTATAGGTTATGAAAGGCCATAATGGCATAAATCATGATATATATAAATATATGTAAAACATATATAAAGGGATTCAATAATTGGAAGATTTTAAACATATATAAAGGGATTTAATAATTAGAAGATATATATATACTAGTATGTAATTTGAAACAAGGATATTTTGGAATACTGTTAATACTTCCCACTGACGATAGAAATGTCAAGGAATGCGAGAGGCTAAAATTGGTAAGGCCATCCCTAGATATACATATGACTACTATGTAACATGAGTGGCTTCAGTATTATAAACAAGGTAAGAAACTTAAGTCTGTGAGAGTTGATTAGAGATGATGTCTGCACTTGAAATTTGTTCTTACGTCCTTTGAATCTGTTGTTCATGAGGAAAGAGAATTAATGTCCCTAACAATTTTTTTCTTTATTTTGGTAATTTTGGGGAACATTACACCTACCCTTTGATAGACATCGCATTTTTGATAGTACTCCTTTGAGTCTCTGTGAATCATTGGCCACCATACTCCTGTGTGCAATACCTTCTGCCCGGTAGATTTACCTACGTAATGACCTCCTGCTATTCCATCGTGGGATTTTGCTAAAACTGTTGGTATTTCATTCTCTAACACATACCTTCGCAAGATTCTATCTGCGCCCATTTTGTATAAGTGTCCCGCAATCAATTGATAGTCAATAGCACAGAATACCAGGTTTTTTGTCTGCACAGTGCTATATTCTTGCGGCGCAGTACCCTTTCTCAAATACTGAATGATATCTGTGAAGTGTTCATCAACAATCTATACTGAAAATAACTGTGCATGTGGAAAGTTGTCCTGTAAATTTGTAGGTTCTTCTCCATTTTTTACTCTTGATAGGTGGTCAGTTCCTGCATTTAATTTTCTTGGCTTGACTATTACTTCAAATTCAAATTCTTGAAATAGTAGTAACCAACGACAGATTCTCCCCCCAACACTATCTTGTTGACTAGATATTTTAGGGCTGAGCGATCTGTGAACCTATTAAAGTGTTTCCCCAATAAGTAATGTATCCATATTTTCCTTCAGGGTATCCAGGCCATGTTGGCACTCGTCATTCCACTGAAATTTTGTATTCTTTCTTAGCAGTTTTTTCATTGGTGCAGTAATATGTGCATATCCTTTGATAAAATTTCTGTAGTATCCTATGTGTCCCAACATCGCTCTTAGATGAAGGACTATTTTTTGGTGGTGGTAAGTTAACAATTACTGAAATTTTTGTAGGATCTACTAATAAACTCTGTTTGCATACTATATGGCCCAATAGTATCCCAAACGATGTTCTGAATATGCATTTATTTATGTTCAATGATATCTGGCACTGCCTACATCTTTCTAGCATCATGCATAAGACTTCTACATGGTCTTTCAACAAACTGTAGACTATCCAATCATCCAGGTATACTTCTAGGAACTGATGGATGAATTCCTTAAATGCATCAATGACTACTATGGAAAACATTGTTGGTGCATTCTTCAATCCGAGCGACATGACTATGTATTGGTAGGATCCCCATTCTGTCACAAATGTGGTCTTGTATCTGTCTTCTTGTGTTATCTTGATCTGATGGTAGCCTGAGAATCAATTAGTGAATGAGTAAGCTTGAGGTACACCTACGTTCTCTAACACTTCGTCCATGAAAGGTGTCAGGAATGGGTCGTGTAGGCATGCATCGTTCAAATTCCTTAAGTCAATGCATATCCTGATCCCTCCTTGTTTCTTGTCCTGAACTACCATTAGGATTATCCATTTTGATTCTTCGATCGGTTCTATGATTCCAGCTTCGAGCATCCTGTCGATATCAACTTTGACTTTCTACTTATATATTGGATTCAATCTATATGGTCATTGTCTGATCGATCTTGCTTCAGGTATGAGTGGTATCTTCATTCATCCTAACTCTCCAGCTATACCCTTCATCTCTGTAAATGTTGTGGGAAATAGGTCATTGTACTCATGCAACCACTCTGTTATGATTTCTACTGTTTGCTCATCCCAATAGTCTCCAATGCTGGACATCTTGGGATTATCGACTGTCCCAATGTTGAATTTATTTACTTTGATTGGCGCAGAAATGACTTATGATTCTATGGGTGGTCCTTCCATATCTCGTTCTCCTTTCTCTTATTCAATCTAAATATCATGTGGATCGTCTTTGTTTGGTGCTTCCTCTTTTACATGTTAATATGACAACAGTTCCTTGACTATCTGTTTGTTCTGTTGTTTCTCTTCTTTGATAAGTTCTATTTATGGTTCTTGGATGAATATCACTTCTCTTATCTTTTTAAGAGTGGCATCTATGTTGGGGTTCTCATGCTCGAATGAGAAAGTGACTGTAAAGTTCTATTTCAATGTCATCCAGGTCATAGTTCCTTTGCGGAATTCCTGGTCTATATACCATTTTGCTGGTATTCCCTCTAGGGTGTGTATAAAATGATGAGGCCATTCCTCGGGGGGTGTCATTTTCCACAGCGTTCTACACTTATCCAAGTGTTCTGTTGGTGCCCCTTGTCCATCATACTTCTATTGCTTGTTATTTTTTTGTTCTGCATTGAACCTTATGCGCAGTAACTGATTACATTGGTACCAATCTGTGATTGTCTCTTTGTGTGCGCCCCACCATCATCCAGGTGTGGCCTTAAGTGCTATATCAAGTGCTAACAAACTATGATTCTCTAACACTGTGTCTTCATACTGTGTCAAGAATGTTTCCAAATCGTTTATCCCATGGAAACTGGGTGGTTCCCTTATTTATGTGCCTACCCATATTACTGCGTGGTCTATTCGTGCATATCTTCTCATGGATACTTCGTGTAGACTTTGTTTCCAGTTCTCTAAATTGATATATGAGTCTATTTCACATGAGGTAATGCTCTGCCAAATGAGTATCTTGTCTGCAGTTGGGTTTATGTAATCCTCATCATGCCTATTTGTTCTGTAAAACTAGCCGATTTCCTCTAAGTCTAGGAAAGTAAGTTCTAACAAACCTCTCCCCTTATGATGGGTCTAATGGCGCGATGACCCTGTATTCTCCTGAATCAAATGTCATATTCCTGGTCTTCAAGTTGATTATGGCCTAGTTTTAAAACACCCAATCCAGACCATGCAATGCTGGATAAGGTGTGGTGTCATCCACTATTTCAATGACTTCGAAATCTGCTTTAGTGCACACTCCATCTAGGTCTACTATCACTCCTTTCAGTCTACCGATTGGTAGAAATTTGTGTTGGTTTTCTAGTTTCAATTGAACAGGTGAATATCCTAATGTGGGCTTGCCCATGCATTTCCATGCCTTCTTTGGTAATACATTAACTTCAGATCCTAGATTCAGTATGATGTCTCCCATGTTGAGATATCTGATATTGGCATTCACTCTGAACTCCCTACTGGTTCTTCTCCTTGTATGTAGGTGATTGATAGTTTTTGGTTCTAGTTTTTCTTCCATCTCAATGCTACATTTTTCTAGTATGTTTTGCAATATTTTCACAGATGATGGATCATTTAATACTTTTACACATGATTCCAAAAATCCATTTATTTTACTTACTTGTCCCTTGGGTTGCATTTCATTCGTATGATCCAATAATGGAGACATCTCGTATTTTGGTCCTTCCTTGTTTTGTTGCACAGTTGAAGTAGATGCTATGTCTTCCTTTTGAAATTCTTGTCTGGATTCTTTAAATATCACCTTCTCATTCTGCGTGTCGAACTGTTTATTTGGTATGGCATTCTTCTTTACCCATTGGTTTTGTATTGGTTCTTGTCGAGCTACGTCATTTCATGTTTTAGCTTCTCCGCGAGTAACTATATTGATGTTCCATACTTCATCCCTTGCTTTGGCTGAAATCCATTGAACAATATGGTTGTTTTGGTTCCTCTTGTCTTGGATCTTTACTAATAGTGTCAGACACTCCTCTGTATCATGGTATGATGTGCGACAATACATACAAGTTGTTGGTGAAAGAGGACATTCCCTTGCATAATGTCTCGGTTGTTGACAATTGTGACATACCATTGGTCCTCTACATTGTCCAAAACCTCCTCTTGCTCATCTTCCACCTTTGTAGCATGCTCTATCTCCTCTCAAAACATTGTATTGAGGTGCCTGATTATACTGCACGGTATTGTACTGAGGTTGTGTCGTGTTGTACTGTGGTTGCATGTTATTATATGGTTGTTGTGCAGTGTTGTATGGAGATGGAACTTGATTAAACTATGGTGTGGCTTGCCCAATCATCATTTTTGCCTGCACTATATATGCATTTGATGTCCTTTCTCACATCAACTCCATGGTTCTACAATATTTGTCATCGTGGCCCACTGACCTGCAAAAGGTGCAATATGAACTCTTTGGTATTGTTTGGTATTTCTGCATCATCATGCAATGATAAGGGTTGTGACCCGATTTGTTTCATATTTCACACCATAGTCCTCCTGTTCGTAACGGATTTGGCATTCCTGCTACCATATATTGCGTGAATGTTGGACATTCGTTCTTGTGGTGTCCTTTTGTCCTACATGTAGTACACCAAACAACTTCTTTTTTATCCTTGTTCTTATTCTAGTTTAGCTGAAATGTTAAGTTCTTCATATCCTCCTTCAGTTCTTCGATGGTTGGGTCTGTCTACTGGTATTGGTTCTCTTCCAGGTGCAAGACGGCTTGCAAAGTCTCTACCTGCGTATGGAACTTTTGTTGTCGCAGTGGATACTTTAAGTGTGGGAGAAATGAGTTGACAAACATGTGTCGATGTTGCATCTCGATCATGAGATATTTTAACTTTCCCTTCAGTCACTTGAATCTCTGATCAATCTCCCATACAAACTCTCCTAGTTTATGTCTTATTTCGATCATCTCATTCATGTATTGATCCTCTGAGCTCATCTTCTGGAACTCATTAATCAGTAACTTCTTAATATCTGCTATTGTCCTTGTCGTCCCAGGGGCACTGTTTGCGTCTAAACTCATGTACCAGTCTAGTGTGTGGTCTCTTAGCATAATAGATAGTTGCGCAAGTTTGGTATCTTCATCAGTGATCTATTTTTCTTCCCAGATATTTGCACAAATGAACAAGTGTTTCTCAGGGTCTTATGTTGCTTCTCCTTGAAATTCAGGTAACCTGATGGTGGGATCGTGTCCTACCATTCTGAACGTTGAACTACTACTTCCACGTGGTGTAGATACTTGACTAGTGATGCTTGAAATGGCTCCTCCAGTTGTTCTTTCTTGTGTAGATGTAATTCTTGTTGTCTGACTACTTAAGAACTTTGGTTGTCTAAACGGTGGTGTTCTCTTTGGTGTATTAGTCACACATGGGTTTATGGGTTCCACACTGACATTAATATGGAAAATATTGCTTCCTTCTCTTCCCGTTCTTGGACCTCTTGTCTACCTCTCATATGTTGTGTGTAGTATTTCCTCAATCTTCTCCATAGCTCGGAGATCCTCTACCTCTTCATCATCACTCGCCAAGGCTTCCCTCATGGCTATGACTCTCTTCTTGGTATTCACCTTGTATTGGTAGGGTACTCTGCTACGCTTCCTTCCAGTGGTCGCCATGATCTGCTTGATCTAGTCGTCCTCCATCATGATTGGGTCCAAGGGTTCCTCTTTCTTTCCCTTATCCTTTCCTCCTTCCATTTCTCCTCTCTCTGTCAATACTTCCCCCCTTCCCCCATGCACGCAGGGAAGTTTAGTTATCTGACTCCATTGTCATTACACCTTTATTATATAGAATTATATTAGTCGAAGTATAAATTGATTGAATGTACCTTCATTGAGGTCCACATAGAAAATATTTCTCCGCTGCACTGTACGACTTCATTGTTTCTATGACAAAATCTGTTATAAACCCTGCCACAATACTGTCAAGCCAAAAGTCTACTACGCGGGTGAACTTGTTGTTCACTTTTTGCAACTGTTCAATCTATACTGGGGTCCACTCGATATGTCGAATCCAGTTCATTGAATGGTTATCCTTCAACCTTAGTATCCACTCCTTTAATAAGTCTAAACAATCGCAAAAAACTACTTCATGCAAATCAATAAACACGTATTTCTCAAGATACTTGCGGGGTGTTAATCTAGGGTTTCTATTGTCTTTCTGTGCAAATTATAGCTCTTTTTTTCTTAACCAACTTTCAATCTCTACTTTTGTGGGATTCCATGGTTTCAACATCCCCTTTTAATGGCTCATTATTCTCTTCCCTAACCTTTTCTTGATCTTCCTCTGATAGGTCTTCAACTTATCTCATCTACTCAATCCTCTCTTATTCCTACCAATGGAAACATAAGCATTTGTTGGTTACTATTCCTCTATATTGTCTGAGTTTGTTGACCCAAGGTTCAAGTCTGTTTAGGTTTTCAACAAAGCCTCTAAAACAATCAACCCTCCTGGTAAACCAGAAAGCAACGCAACACACAGAATGCGCTGCACAGTCTCACCCGAGCTATCTTTAATGGGTGGTTGTAAGACTCATGTGTTTACATACTAAGATTGAGTGTGAGATGTGAGGGACAAATATTGAACCATTATTACAATTGTAACTGCAATAAACTGTCATTTACGAATATGAAGGAAATATAACAACTCATTTATTAAGCATAACAAATAGCTATTGAAACGATGATAAATATATGCATGCATTCATAACACAACATAGATGTTACCGTGGTTCACCCCCTCCTGGGATACGTCCACAAATATTTGGCTCTCGTCTCTTTTATCATATTATCTCCACATCTACAACGTCGTGCGCTTACAAATCTTCCCCAGCATGCGATCTAACCCTCAGGATCTCCCCTCCATCATCTCCTCTAGCTCAACAGCTTATAAAATAGATCATACAACAAAATATTACATATCAGATTGCTACAATATCGACTTATTTCCATAACCTCTTAACAATAATAACAAAAAACCCCGAACCATCTATGATACATAAGTATCCATATTTATACATTTCTGGCTCTTCATCCATTACAATGCATTACCCAAAACCCTAACCCTATTGTCGTTAGGTATTCCTCCCATGCATGCATGTTGTTCTTCCTTCCAGTTGTTTCTTTCCTTGCATGCACACATGTTGTGTTTCCTTCCAGCTGTCTCTTTCCTTGTGCATGCTTTCTTTCCCAAAAATGCCTTGTTTTTTTTCTTTGGCCTTTGGCCTGCCTCCAACAAGGGAGGAGAAGTTAAAATATTTGAGAGCAAAGGAAGTATGTTCTAAAGTAAAGAAAAAAAGTGGAGAAGATAAAATATTTGAGAGCAAAGGAAGTATGTTCTAAATTAAAGAAAAAAAATTCAATTTGGATCCCCATATGTATTTATTATCCTTATCTTTCAAATAGCATTTAGGTAAGTACTGTTGGAAAATATTTAACAGATAGCGAACATATAGAAAATGATTTTCATTGATGGCAAGTACAACAATGAAGATGGCATGAGTACAGAAAGTATGTAATAGATGGGCATTATGAGAAGACGCTGCAAAGAAGATTTGAATAAGCTCAGAAGAGATAGTGCAGAGGATTGTTGGTAGATCATCGATGGAAAGATTAGAGTAAGCAGAACAAATTAAGCTCAGGAGGAGAAGCAACATTTCTGATCGTTGGATTCCATTTACAATTCTCGATGACTGTCAGATCAAGTGTTGATCAGGACTGTTGATCCCACACCATTTCGGGGTTTCGCGAATCGTGACTTGGAGAGGCAAGAAACATGACCATCGAAATCGGGATATGCGAAATCGTGATTTAATAGCAGCTGTCAGAACAAGGTTTGTTCTAGACCATTGATCCAGCTCCATCTCGGAGCTTCGCAACTCGCGACTTGGAGAGGCAAGAAACATGACCATCGAAATCACGATTTAATCACAACCGTCATATCAATTTTTTTTCTGGACTGTTGATCCAGCTCCATCTCGGAGCTTCGTGACTCATGACTTGGAGAGGAAAGAAACATGACCATCGAAATCGCGATATGCGAAATCGTGATTTAATCGAAGCCGTTAGATCAAGGTTTGTTCTAGACCGTTGATCCAGCTCCATCTCAGAGATTCGTGACTCATGACTTGGAGAGGCAAGAAACATGACCATCGAAATCACGATATGCGAAATAGCGATTTAATCGCATCCATCAAATTAAGATCAGATCTGGACCTTCGAATCATAGGAAAAGTCATTGACTTGGAGTCAATGGAGCATGGTGTGGAAACTCACGAGATGCGAGTTCACGATGAGATCTGGACTATAGATTCATCAAGATCGTGGATCATTGATCTCAGCTCCATCTTGGGGTTTCGGGTATCGCGACTTGGAGAGTCGAGATGCCTCATCTCCAGATTCACAAAATGTGAAATTGTGAAAGCGCTTTATGCATAAGCGTGTGGTCTCAGCCAGTGGTCACACCATCGAAGAGTTGAAGAGAAGAGTACGTGCAGACAAGCTTCTTTTCGACATTTTGGGGATCGCGACTTGGAGAGTTGAGATGCCTCATCTCTAGATTCACGAAATGCGAAATCGCGAAAGAGCTTTATGCATAAGCGCTTGGTCATAGTCATAGTCATATAAAGGAAGGAGCTAGCGCAGAAAAGCTCCGTTTCGGAGTTTCAGAACTCGTGACATGGAGACTCAAGTTGTCTCATCACAGAATCTCTGAATTGCGAAAGTGCGAAACAGGTAAATAACAGAAGAACCCATTAGAGTTAATCCAATGATGCAGGTGACTCTGAGCATAATCGGAGGGCTACTGTTGCACCTCACAGTGTAACTGCCAGAAACCACTGATGGTTTCTGCCAGAGGACTCGAAGACACTTCGGGGTGATTGACAGAGGAGATGAAGAGTCTCTGAGAATCTTCAAGAGGGATGAAGATGCTCGTGGAGGTGATTGATAGTTGGATGAGAATTGAAGCTTGTAACTCGAACAAAGAAGGTGATCTCGACTGTCACAGAGAAGACGAAGACTCTCAACTGCCAGAGAGGCTGAGGAATCTCAACATAACATACAGTGATGTTGAACGAGTGGAAAAATGGCTAGAGAAGATGAAGAGTCACGATGATGTTTAGACAGAGCACTCGAGTTGTGGAGGATATCAGCGCAATATGAGTATGCAGAGGTATTGCGCGCATTGCATGCACAAGGTGCACAAAAGCTATAAATACACAGTACAGAGAAGAGATGTGGTTGTTGTTGTTGCTGGGATTGTTGTGGATGTTGTTGAAGGTGATTCATGCATGAAGAAGGATCAGAGTGCAATAGCTAAAAATAATAGAAGAAGAAATGTGCAATGAATGGACATGGGGAACAGAGCATAAAAGCAGGAGAACAGAATGGGCAGCGGATGCATGCTGGAAGACAACAAGGAAGTCCGAGTAGAAATATCTTGCAGAACAATGATGAGACTGGTAAGTTGTTATTGAACACTATATCACTGTAATAGGTTTTAGTATTTCATATTCATAATCCAGGGAGGTTGGGAGGTGCTAGGGAGGATTGGTGTCCTCAGAGGTTCAAGTGGGGGCTTGAACACAGGGAGTTGGTGCTTCCTTCTAGGTGGTGCTAGAGAAACCAGGGAGTTGGTGCTTCCTTCTAGTGGGTGCTAGATAAAAATAGAGAGTTGGTGCTCTCAGCAAGTTGCAGCTTGCAAAACAAAGGTTGTAGCCTCACAATGAGTTGGTGCTCAAATGTATGATAATGTAGAGAATGTAAATAATACTTATCATATAAAGAAGAAGAGGTTTTTACCCTATATGAGTTTCCTTGGGAAATATTTGTCTTTGTGTTTCTCATATATGTGACTGATGTTGAATGTGCCATTGTTCATTTCCCTACATTATTGTGATCATCATTGAGTGCCCTGTAAATATTTTAAAAGAAGCATAATTGTTTAAGCACGGTGACAACTGATTCACCCCCCCCTCTCAGTTGTCCAACATTTGGTATCAGATCCAACCCCTTTTATCTAAGGGTAGATCCTAGAGCTTAAACATGTCAAGCCATGAAGGAAATTCAACCAATAAGGCCCCTTTGTTCAATGGAACAAACTTTGCCTTCTGGAAAGTTAGAATGAGAATCTACATAATGTCGTTAGGTGCATATGTCTGGGATGTGGTAGATATTGGTTATGTAAAGCCAGTTGTGCTAGTTAATAAGGATGACAAACTAGAATTTAGATTCAATGCTAAGGCTATGAATGCTATCTTGAGTGGGATAGCAGAAGCAGAATTCGTAAAAGTTATGCACCTAGGAACTGCCAAAGAAATGTGGGACAAACTCATTAGCAGCTATGAGGGTAATGAGAAAGTAAAGGATGCAAAGCTTCAAACCTACAGAATACAGTTTGAACAGCTGAAGAT
>ML795201.1:550636-602037 GCA_009831015.1 Picea engelmannii | reverse complement strand
TTCAATAAAATAGAATAAGGCGGATGTAAGAAGACCTAATAGAAGCTTCCGCTTCTAGAAGGATCTTCCTCTAGATGCTTCCTTTTAGTATAAATAGGAGTCGAGGGTATGAGAACCCTAGCTTGGATATTATTGTAATAGAGTGCTGCTCGATTGGAGGTTGCCCCCTAGAAGAGGCCTGTGAACATTGCTATTTGATTCAAAGTGCCATTTCTGTTGCTATTTCGTATATCATTTCTGTGTATTGTGAAGATTATGCTGGATATTTTACTGTTATTCTATCATTTCTAGGATTTCATTCCTGTTCTGCATATTTTATATATCTGGTATCTTGCATGATCTTTTCCCTATCAGAAAAATTGTGAACAAAGAAATAACCTTCTAGCATATTTAACCATTTTTCTAGGCTATTTTCATCTATCTGTCCTTCAAATGCAGAAATATAAAAATTAACTTGTACCTTGAAAGGTGAGGTGCCTCCAAAGTGGTCACTTGATGAATATGTTCTAGTTGTTATCGACAGACATTGAAAGATGTGGGAAAAAATCTCCATCATTTCATCCCTCTGTCGCATGAGAGCTTGCTCAAACAACATATTAATAGAATTTTCTACTCTTTCATTTTTATTTTCTTTCACCATGGAGGGTTTCTTGGGTGTACGAGAGTGATTTTCCTCAAGAGAGACAATATTAGACCCAAATTGCTATACTTGGACCTCGTCAAGAACATGCAATGAAAAACGATCAAGAGCAGCTTGCTCTGATACCACTGATCCATATTATTTTCAGCACGAAATGAGAGTGGAGATATAACACATAAATATACAAATATATTGCAAGAGATCCAATAATATAATGGATATATATCATATATATAAAAAGAGGTGTAGATAAACAAGAATACACAATTTCTATTAATGGGAGAAATGTACAAAACTATAGAAATACAAAGTGAAAGACTCGCTAGAATGGTGGCTTCTTATCTTTGAGAAGAGATGTGAAAACTACTCACATTCATAAGAAGATGATTGTTATAATGAGGCTCTAAAGGCCTTTTTAACATAAATACAATCCAAAACCCTAATCCTGAAAGAGAATCAACTTCTCGGGGGAATAACTTTGGCATACGATCTTTGTTTGGGGTGCACGATAGATCATTGGAAAGGTATCATCGAGGTGATTCATTTTGGAGGTTCAATCAAATCCTTTGGCTATTATTGAGGTGATAAATTTTGAAAAAACTTCATTTAGGCCCTCAAAATGGCCCCGAAAGTTTAGGAACCGAAAAACTGCTAAAAATAGTAAATACCCAGAGGATTGTTTTAACTGAGTTGGAATAGGTGGGTGGCCACCGATATATGCCTGGATCAGGGGGGGAAGAGAAAGAAAGAGAGGGGATATAGACAAGGAGTGTTTTAGTGTGTGAGAGGGAGGGATAGGGAGACAAAGAGAGCAGGTAGAGAGAGTGAGAGGAGGGGGGGAGAGAAAGTGGGGAGTGGGGAGGGATAGATGTATGAGAGAGAGAGAGAGTAGAGAGATAGTAGAAGGGAGTATAGGGAGAGGTAAAATATAGAGGGGGGTAGAGAGAGGTAAATGTAGGAGAGAGGGGTATATGTAGAAGATATAGAGAAGAGATAGTGGGATTGGGGGGAGAGAGGGAGTGCGTGAGAGAGTGAGAGGGGGAGAGAGAAATACAAAGAGGAGGGTTAGAGACAAATAGGGAGGAATGAGGGTAGATAGCCAGACAAAGAGGATGGGTAGAGACAGAGTGTGAGATGGATGGGAGGTAGAAAGAGAGGGGGGTAGAGAGATATAGTGAGAGGGAGGGAAGCAGAGAGGGAGACATAGAAGGGGGGTAGAGAGAGAATGAGAGGAAGGGCGGGATATAGAGGGAGACAAAGAGAGGGAATAGAGAGAGAAAGAAGGGAATGGAGATTGATACTGAGACTAACAATGAGGAGAGAGAGAAAGGGTGGAAGAGAGGTGGAAGAAAGAGGGTAGTGAGGGATAAAGGGGCAGAGGGAGAGAAAGAGAGGGATGGAGGAGGGGGTAGAGAAAGAGTGAGACTAAGTGTGAGAGGAAGGGGGGAGATAGAGGGAAGGGGGGATAGAGAGATATAAATAGATAAATGGGGGGAGAGTATAGGAGAGAGAGGGAGGGGGATATAGTGAGAGTGATATTAAGAACAATGAGAGAGAGAAAAAGGTGGTATATGTAGTAGAGAAAGAGAGGAGAGATAGTGGGAGGGAGGGGTAGAGATATAGGGAGGAGGGGGTAGAGAGGGAATGTGTGAGTCTGAGAGGGGGGAAGAGAAAGAATAAGAGGGGGATTGGACAAGGAGTTTTTGAGTGTGTGAGAGGGAGGGAGAGGGAGACAAAGAGAGCGCGTAGAGAGAGAGTGAGAGGAAGGGGGAGATATAGTAGGGAGCGACAGATTTATTAGAGAGAGAACGAAGAGATAATGGAAGGGAGAGGGAGAAAGAGGGAGGGAGGGAGGAGTGGGTGGAGAGAGAGTGAGACTTATTGTGAGAGGAAAGGGGGAGATAGAGGGAAAGGTGGGTAAATAGATATAAAGAGATAAATGGGGGAGAATAAAGAGAGAGGGAGGGGGATATAGTGAGAGAGAGACTAACAACAATGAGACAGATAAAGAGGTGGTAGATGTAGGAGAGAAAGAGAGGAGAGATATTGGGAGGAAGGGGGGGATATAGAGGGACGAGGGGTGTAGAGAGATAATGTGTGAGTGTGAGAGGGGGGGGAAGAGAAAGAAAGAGAGGGGGGATGGACAAGGAGTGTGTGAGAGGGAGGGAGAGGGAGACAAAGAGAGGAGGTAGAGAGAGAGAGTGAGAGGAAGGGGGGGGAGGGGTAGATGTATGAGAGAGAGAGAATAGAGATAGTGAGAGGGAGGGGGACATAGAGAGGGAGGGAGGAGGGGGTCGAGAGAGAGTGATATTGATTATGAGAGGAAGGGGGGAGATAGAGGGAAGGGAGGTTAGAGATATAGAAAGAGAGAAATGGGGGGAGAGTAGAGGAGAGAGAGGGAGGGGGATATAGTGAGAGTGAGACCAAAATAGGTGGAAGATGTAGGACATAAAGAGAGTAGAGATAGTGGGAGGGAGGGGGAGATATAGATGGAAGATGCAGGTAGAGATAGAATGTGTGAATGTGAGAGGGGGGGGGAGAGTGAGAAAGAGAGGGGGGTTAGACAAGGAAGAGGTGGGTAGAGAGTGAGACTTATTGCGAGAGGAAGGGGGGAGATAGAGGCAAGTGGGGGTAGAGAGATATAAAGAGATAAATGGGGGATATAAAGTGTGTATGCAAGAGTGTGGGAGGAAGAAATAGGTAGACAACGAGGGGAGGTAGAGAGAGGTAGAAAAAGAGGGGAGGTAGAGAGAGGTAGAAAAAGGATGGAGGTAGAGAGTGAGTGTGTTAAAGTGTGGGAGGAGAGAGAGGAAGACATATAGGGGGGATAGAAAGCGTGTGTATGAGAGTGTGGGAGGGAGATAGAGGAATACAAAAAGGGGGGATATAAAGTGTGTAGAAATTTAATGACAAAATTAGCATGCACAATGTTTTTCATACACTTAGCAACCTAGATATAATTGTCATCTATGAACTCTGAGATGCATTAAAGCCACATTCAGAAAATATTATGAGAATAAATACACATTGCTAAGAAATTTTGCAGTGTAATAAACAAAATGAACATCAATTACACATCCATGTAATACTCAGAAATGTAGGCAATGAGCCAGGGAAAACCCCAATGTGGGGAAACCCAAAGAGAGAGAGAGAGAGATTTTATTAGCTTCAGGAAAGTTATATCAACAACAAGTTACAATTTCCAGCAAGAGAATACCTCTTACAACACCCAACAGTCCCACAATAATCTTCCTAGAAACCCATGCAAAATCGGTATTGTTCTATGACCCGCCTTTACTAGAAAGAACCTCGAAAAATGTGCCAAACATCAATTGTACAATCTTCTCCTATACGACCATGTTTGATCAAGAAATACTCAAAACAACCTTGAAATTCATGCCCACAATGTGGCTTGAAATATGTCCCCTATTCCTTGTTGTACGGATTGTACGAATCTGTATAGTACGACCACCTCTCAACAATAAATATCAGCCATTTCTAAACAAAAAAAATCCTTAGGAAATGTGCCCAATCTCCTTTGGAAAATGCACCCATCTTGATTCCCTTTCCTCTTCTCCTCAAAACTCTCTCGGAAATATCTCAATCCCTTCTTCTCATTGTGTCTTGAACACTACCCAATGCATTCTCTTATAATTCAAAAGTGACCTTTCATCTTCCCCATCCCTAAATCCAAAGGCCAAGATCTAATCTTTCCTTTACATGATCAAGGGACATGATTCATTCCCTCCAAAATAAATCATGTAAAATATTAAAGTACAAATTCACTTTATAACATAAGTGCACTTTATGAAATAAAGTCACTTTAATATTATAAGGTACACTTAATAAAATGTCACTTTAATAAAAGAACCACTTTTTTACAACTTTATAAAAATCCAATACAAAGTCAAGTTCCTAGTAGTGTAAATATAATTCTACTTCCACATACAATACAAAACATGCATAGTACCTCTCGAGCTATAAAAGCTAACACTCCCTCTTAGTGAGGGAAGTACTCACCGCTATCACCATCATCCGGTCCCATCACATTGTTTGTAGTAGGAGCTCCCTCTGAAACTGGAGTCAACCTCAACACATGTATAGAACTCAAAGAATAAGACCTCCTCTTGATAGCTACTTTGAACCCTGAGATTCTAGGAGAATCCACTCCACCCTGAGATTTTGTTTGATCACACCAACTAAGCCTCATGTCGGCACGCAAAAGAGACTCTCTCTCTTCCCTTGGAATGAAAGACTGAATCCTTGGGCCCATCACAGTCTCATGAGCCTCCTGCTCCTCATCCGATGTTGAATCATAACCTTAAGGTTGTCCTCACAACATGTACAACCTATCCATATGATCACCAATCAATTGTGGTTCAACCAGATCCACTCCCTCCCTGTATATAAATACATGTCCCTTCTTGAACAATGTACAGTATCCAACATCTTCCAAGGATGAGACCGAGAGAAAGTTAACCGTCAACCCTGGAAGAAAGAGGATGCCATCAACCTCTAGGATTCCTCCATACTCGAGTCCAAATATAACCCTTCCAAATCCATGTACAACTCATGCCATACCTCCTTCACTCTCCACAACCAGTCATTGGGACCTGTCTCTATGATAATAAGGAATGCTCGTCAGATTCCTGTCATGTGACAAGAGGCTCCATTGTCAACAATCCACTTGATATCACCCCTAAATCCCCCACTACCGACACTGGATACTAGAGTGACCAAAGAAAAGTACTTATCAAACTTGGATGAAAAGTCCTCCATAGTTGTTGTAGCAGTTATATCAGGCCCCTCTTGTTCCTTCTTCTTCTTCTTCTTCTCAGGACACTAAGAAGCAAGGTGCCTCAATTGGTTACAATAGTAACATCTACCTTTACTCAAGTCCCTCATAGAATTTCCTTTATTCTTCCCCTTGCCCTTTGAAACAAAAGAAACATCCTCTTCATCAACTCCATATCCCTTATGTTCACTACTCTGATAACCTTCCTAGATCTCCTCTTGAGTGAAATCATCCCACAGTCTTCTCCAATATGGTATATTCTCACGACCCACCACACACTTCACGAAGACTTCACATTCCTTAGTGAAGCCTTTCAAGGCTATCCACACTGAATTTGAATTCAAAATGACGTCCCCAACTGCAGCCATCTCATATTTCACTTAAGCTACCCAGGTAAGATAAGAATCCACACTCTCACCTTTACCCATCTTAGTATCATGCATTTTATCCTTCAAGGCCATCTTCTGGTTTTCATTATTTGCCTCATACAATTTTTTCAATGCATCCCACATCTCTTTGGTTGTCTTCTTCTTAGCCAAGTGTGGGATAAGGTGGTACTTCACCCCATCTAGAATAATCCTCTGATCTTTGGCCTCCTTTACCTCATGTAAATCCAAATCTATAGGGTTTGATGATGGAACAACAACTATGGTGTTGACAAAGCTCCAAATTTTTTTCTCCCTGAGAATATCTGACATCTTGACTTTCCATTGCAAATAGTTGGAAATCCCTCTCAATCGTTTCTCATACTTCATGAAAAAAACCATCTCCCTGTCAATTATTCAATGGAAAACAAACAATCAAGTTTCCCCCTTCAAATCTTGCCCAAAAATAGCACTGCTCACTGTACCTCAGAACCCAACCTCTGATACCATGTAGAAATTTAATGACAAAATAAACATGCACAAATTTTTCCATACACTTAGAAACCTAGAGATAATTTTCATCTATGAACTCTGAGATGCATTAAACCCACATTCAGAAAAATTTATGAGCAAAAATACACATTGCAAATCACTTTTGTAGCAAAATAAACACAATGAACAACAATTACACATCCATGTAATACTCAGAAATTTAGGCAACCAGCCAGGGAAAACCCCAATGTGGGGAAACCCAAAGAGAGAGAGATATTTTATTAGCTTCAGGAAAGTTATATCAGCAACAAGTTACAATTTCCAACAAGAGAATACCTCTTACAACACCCAACAGTCCCACAATAATCTTCCAAGAAACTCATGCCAAATATGTATTGTTGTACGACTCTCCTTTATTGGACAGAACCTTGAAAAATGTTCCAAACAATTATTGTACGGTCTTCTCCTGTATGACCTTGCTGCAACAAGAAAAATTCGAAACAACCTTGAAATTCATGCCCACAATATGCCTCGAAATATGTTCCCTCTTCCTTTTTGTGTTGACAGTATGGATCCATACAGTACGACCTCCTCTCACCAATAAATATCACTCACTTCTAGAAAGAAAATTTCCTTGGTAAATGCACCCAACTTGTTGTCCTTTCCTCTCCTCTTCAAAGCTCTCTCGAAAATCTCTCAATCCCTTCTTCTCATTGTTTCATGCACACTACCCAATGCATTCTATTATAATTCTAAAGTGACCTTTCACCTTCCATGTGTCTTTTCACCTTCCCCGTCCCTAAATCTAAAGGCCAAGATCTAATCTTGCCTTTACATGATGAAGGGACATGATTCATTCCCTCCAAAATAAATCACTTAAAATATTAAAGTACAAATTCACTTTATAACATAAGTGCACTTTATGAAATAAAGTCAGTTTAATATTAGAAGGTACACTTAATAAAAAGTCACTTTAATAAAAGTACCACTTTATTACAACTTTATAAAAACCTATTACAAAGTCAAGTGCCTAGTAGTGTAAAGATAAGGCTACATCCTCATACAAGACAAAACATACGGTGTACCTCCCGAGCTATAAAATATAACAAAGTGTGTGTGTGAGAGTGTGGGAGGGAGAGAGAGGAAAACATATGGGGGGGTAGATAGTGTGTGTGGGAAGGAGAGAGAGAAAGGCATAGTAAGGCAGTAGAGAGAGTGTGTGAGAGTGTGAGAGGGGAGAGGGGGGTAGAGAGAGAGGTAAATGTAGGAGAGGGGGRTAGATGTAGGAGAGATAGAGAAGAGATAGTGGGATGGGGGGGAAGAGAGATAGAGTGTGAGAGTCTGACAGGGGGAGAGAGGAATACAAAGAGGAGGGGTATAGATAAAGAGGGATGAAGGAGGGGAGATATCAAGACAAAGAGGAGGGGTAGAGTCAGAGTGTGAGAGGGAGGGGAGGGAACAAGAGAAGGGGGTAGAGAGAGGGATAGTGAGAGGAAGGGAAGAAGAGAGAGAGGCATAGAAGGGGGGTAGAGAGAGAATGAGAGGAAGGGGGGGATACAAAAGGAGACAAAGAGGGGTAATAGAGAGATAAAGAGGGGCAAAGAGAGTGAGACTGAGACTAACAACGAGGAGAGAGAGAAAGGGTGGAAGAGAGAGGGGAGTGAGGGACAAGGAGAGAGAGAGAGAGAGAGAGAGAGAGAGAGAGAGAGAGAGAGAGAGGGAGGGAGTGGGCGTGAGAGTCTGAGACATGTCAAGGTAAGGTCTAGCTCTAGGTATTTCAATGTCTTGTGATCTTTAAGTCTTTCCATGTCTAGGTATTACCATGTATAGGAGTGCGAGGGAGAGAGAGGGAAACAAAAAATGGGGGTAGAGAGGGAGAGTGATAGTGATATAGAGAGGGGGTGGGGGGGGTAGATGTATGATCCATATTTTATGAGAAGAACTAAATGAATACAGATTATTAAAACATGCTTAACACGGAATAACAGAGATACAATAAAATCAGTTTTCCATTCAATAAGGAAATAAGATGAAACTGTAAAATGCACCGAAAAACAAGCTTGTTGGAATGGTGGCGTCTTATCTCTAAGAAGAGACATGACGGCTACGCTCATTCGAAAAAAGATCATTACAATGAGGATTTGGAGTCGTTTTTACAATAAAAAGGAATGTCAAAAACCCTAGACATCCAAAAACCTAACCCTAGGAGATGAAGCGCCAAAAGTCATGTGGGCCCCGTTTGGGTAAGTTGATAGATCAACTTCCCAGGGTCGTAACTTTTTCATACGATCTTTGTTTTCGACGCATGATAGTTCGTTGGAAAGGTCTATCCGAGGACTACACATTTTGTAGCAATCTATTAAAGGAATTTCCAACTATGTCGAGCCCTAAAAATCTTGTTTAGGGCCTCAAAACGGCCCCACAAGTTAGGGACCCAAAAACTAGGAAAAAAAAACTGCCAAAATGAACCAATTGGAATAGGTGGGAGGCCACTGACATCCATCTAAATCAATGTAGGAGAGGGAGGATAAATATAGAGAAGGAAATGATTTCTAGGAGTACGTGCGCACTTGTTTGAATTCAATTTTTTTGGGTGGGATTGATAAGGTGTATGCTGACTTGGTTGGCTTGGATTTAGGCTTGGGATGAAAAACCTAGTGGTTCGGTCAACAAATTGATAAAAACCTCAATTTTTGTCAATACCCCTCTATATCTCTGTCTTTGACGTTATTTTTCTATAGTATAAACAATTCAGTTGTTGACAAAACTATAGACATAGATCGAGTCGACTATGAAGATTATATATATATATATGTTTAAATTAATATTTTTTACTATTTTTAATTTATTTTTGTCTTCACATATATCAAAATCCTAGAATACATGTATCTCTTACTTCTTCTATAAATTTTTATCATCTTAACCATTTCTCAAATGAGTTATATGCAACACTAGAGGAGACCAATACCTACAATCTAAAAAATAATGTTTTGATCATGTTAAGACCCTTTTAGCCTTCACAAACAAAAGACATTGTAATTTCAAGTATATGTTTATTTTGATAATTTAAAAAAATATATAAAATTCACAAAATACCTTATATTTACCTTAAAAATAGAATTTTTAAGCTTGTATACTTTAAGAAACAAATTCCATATTTACCTTAAAGTGTAGAAACCTTGGAAAATCTTACTAATTCTTAAAATACAAGAACTCTTATAGAATTCTACAAATTTTGTATAGTTTCTAGAAAATTTTGGTGATTTTTACAATAAAATACTTTTATCCTATAGAACTTGGGTGAATCATTTTAGAGAAAAATAGAAATGGACGAATCTTGTTTTTGGAAAAATACATGGAAATTTTAGCCCATGGGAGAAAATTAGCCCCTAAAATTTTCCATGATTAGATCATGGTAGAACTCTACTCATGCCCAAAATTAGTACCAAAATCTTATCAGATTTTTTTATTGGAAAAATTATCTATTTGCTACAAGATTATCTTACTTCATCGTTACACTATTATGATCTTTAACCTAATAAATTGAATCACAAACAAGATATAAAAAATGCTCCACACTTTATTAGTATAAAAAACTCTTAATGTAGGACAACAAAATAAAATGATCCTTTTATGGAAAGAATCCACTCATGTTCACTTTCCGCTTAAGTTTGAATGACCTCTCAATGATCCAAGTTATAAATACAATAAATTATAATCCTATCCCATAAGGAAGACTCCATTCTCATTTGTAGATAACAAGAAATCCCTAATCATACAACCTCCTAACTACCTAGTGAACTTTATTTAATGATGCCACATTATATTTATTCAATACCAACTACTATAGTGGGTCTTATTTAATAATAACAATCATGGTGGACCTAGTCCACCTTACATTGAATGGCCTCCACTATTATTACTCTAATGGGCCCTTACCTCCATTACACTCCTAAAGAGGATCCCAACATAAACTAACCCAAAACACCTTGAGATGAGCACATTTGTAAAATTTGTGATACAATGGAGATTGAGAGTGAGGATCATTTCTTTTTAACATGTCCTACCCTTGATAATATAAAATCTAGACGTAAATAATCATAATGATCTTAATACTTTCATCTTTAGTATATTTAAATATAAAATGAAATTGTAAAGAAGATTTATTATATTTTTTCTTATTTTTATAATAAACAATATTAACTTTGAAAAAAAAACATCATTAATAATAAATACATTATGTATTTATATAAATAATAAAATATTTTTCCTATGAATTTATGTTAATTATTATGTTTAATAATAAACAATAATAAACTTCACAACACATGTGTATAACATAAGTATCTCAATAGATGATTTAAAAGGTATCATTTTAAAGAATGAAAAAATGCAAGCTTACTTTCTGCAACCCATTTATGAGTTTTATGGTAGGGTATACCAACTTCTCACACAAATATTTCAAGCGAATCCATACTCATATTTTAAGCGGACACCCCACACAAAAATATTGAAAAAGTTGTCAATTGATTTGTACAAATAACAAGAGGGTAGTTGGAAAGTGAAGGTTTGAAAGTAAAGGTTGTATATCTATATTTAGAGATAAGGCGTGGAAGGTCACCAAAGGATCACTAGTGATAGAAAAAGGAGATAAGGTGGATACATTGTATTTATGTACTGGTAATACTGACTCTTCTATCTCTTTATCTTCTACATGAGTGGATAGAACATTGTGGAATCATAGGCTTGGGAACATGAGTGAGAAGGGGATGCAGATACTTCACAACATAATTTATACATCTTTGTCTCTTCATCCATTATAATACATTACCAAAATCGTAACCCTACTGATGTTAGGTCTTCCTCTCATGTGCGCGTGCTATTCTTCCTTCCAACTGTCGCTTTCCTTATGCACGCTTTCTTGCATGCACGCATGATGTGTTTCCTTCCAGTTGTTTCTCCACTCTCTGCATTCTTTATTTTCCCATGATCATCCTTATGTCCACTTTGGCCTACTGCCAATAGGCCCCCAACACTGACATGTGGCTCGTCCCAAGCCACCTAATCCTTCAGAGCCTCCTCGATCTCCTTGGTGATTGTCTGGAACATTTCCTTGAGATTTGTTGCTTGTGTCTGCGCCTACGTAGTTTTCTCCTTGATTGTGTTTACTACCTGGCCTGCAACTTCGCCGCTGATAAATCCTGCACATTCTGCCTCGGTCTGTTCTATCTATGTCTTAGCTTCCTCTTCTTGTGCCACGACTTCTACCACCCTCTCTTGCAATGGTTCCATTTGACCCTAACGCTCGTCTTTCTGGGTTTGCGCAATGATTAGCTCTACCTATAATCTCTTCAGGTCCTATGTCCCTTTGACGTGTTCTGTAATTGGTAATGTCTTATTCTTTTGCTTGAGCTCCTGGATCAAGACGTTGATCCTTTCTTCTTCCATGTCCCATTTGTGGACCTATTGATCCTCCTCCAACCTGGTCCAAAGCTGCATTGCTTTATCAAACAAGTCAGTTGTTGTGCTAACCTGTTGCTCTATCTCCTGCAGTTGTGTTGTTTCTTCCTTCTTCCTTTTCTCCTTGATTGTTGGTGGAGTAGTTGGTATGAGTTGTTCTGAGAGATCCTCAATCTCCTTCTGATATTGATCAATTTCCTGTGAAATCTAATTAATCTTGTATGTTGTTGTGATTGCCTCACTCTGCGCGGCCTGTGGAATCTTCTCATAAGTTCCCGCTACTTTCTGCTCCAATCCTTTTATGCACTCCCTTTCCTCTGGGGTCTTATGTTTAGCCTTCTGACATACTATTTCCAGTGTGTCTCTCTTCTTTGTTACCTACTTTAATTCGGTTAAGTCTCTGTGTACTATACCTCGTGGTTTACGCTCACTTGCAACCTGTGTAGTGCTCCTGATGGTATCCTTGTCAACACAAGTTGGATTTGGATTAAATCCTTCAAGGGTGTTTTCCCCACAATTTCTTTTGTGCGCAACATACTAGGTTATATGTGGAATGTTATTTGTTCCTGCAGTATTGCCTGGACTGACTCTAGTTCTTCTTGTTGCACTCTTCCTTCTATCTCGGGTGTTGATGGTTCGATTCCCTTGATGCTTGTTATCGGCCTTTCCCCGATATGCTTGATGACATGCCGCATGTCTTCTAGATCCTATTGGATCTTKTCCCTGTGGCGTGCAACATGGTTGAAGTCCTCGGATAGAAAATCTTGGATCATTCTGGCGATCACTTCCCCATAATAATACGTGATCATATATTCTAGTGGTGTTCATTGTGCCTTTGATTTCTTGTGYGTGCCTTCTATTGTTACACATTATTTTGGTCACTCTGATGATGAATTTTCATGACTCCTTTGATTTCTTACACGTGCCTCTTATTGTTTATTACATGACTCCTTGATCACATGTTTAATTTTTCATTGAATCTATCATAATTTCTTTCACTTTGGCTGGTTTGTGTCATTGCAGATCTGGTTTCACAAGAGCACCATAGTGAAGCGGGAACTACAAAGATACAAGGAAACGATCTCAAAGGTAAGTGATCAATTCCTTCTTTGACACTTAGATAAATGATTGTAACATAGGGAAAGCGTCATGTCCTATCCTATTTTTTTCTAGATCTAGGTGGATCTAGGGATATTAGCTTATGTCTGCATTAACCAATTTATCCTATAACAAAATTGGTGACTCCGCTGGGAATACGACTTGATTGTGGTTTTTTGTTGGTCATTTGTTTTTGCCTACTCTTTTTTATCCGAATTCAGTCTCTGAGTCTATGGGAGATCCATTCAGACTCTCTGAGTTTGAAAGTTCACTGAGATTTTTTACCTTTTTCTCATAATTTCTTGGTTTTCAGACGTGTCCACACTGCACCCTATACCTAGCCTGTAGAAACCTTTGATTTCCGCACCCTAGATATTTTCTTCAGTGCATAATTTATGCACTCTATCAATTTCTAGAATGCGGAAACTCTAGATTTCTGCACTGTAATGTGCTATTAGCCTGCGACGGTGTCTGTGAAATTTTTGAGTGGGGTTTTGGCCTCTGTTGATGCCCGGTTTTTTTCATTAGTCATCTGGGGGGAACATTTTTAGCCAGTGTTTGAAATTTTTCTTATTCTTAACATGTTTTTGATTGGTTTTCGGAGAACGAACACCTCTCTTAGTCATTTTCCAGTTTTCATTTTTTATTTTTAACAACAAGGGTATAATCTCTGAGCTTGTATCTGAGTGCTTGTTCGATTAAAAATCTTGGTTTGGATTTGAAGTTTTGGATTGATTACGTATTCTATATTGCTTGATGATTGAGAGGTTGTTTCTTCATTTTCATTTGAGGAAATACTTTCTCGTCATTTTTTACTTTTTATCTTCATTGAAATTTTGATTTGGGTGTTTGTTGAAGGTATAATTTTATTTATTTTTGGATTACTCGTCCTTTCTCTGTCATGTCCTTGGTCTGGTCTTAGAAAGGAAGAATTTGAAGTTATCCACTCTTTTGAATAATCATACATAAGAAAATTTATTGCATTTAAGAGAACAGAACATTGAAGAACTTCATTGTTTATTGGTTGTTTGAAATTGTGTTCATTTAAAGAAAAAGGGAGTATATTTCGTAGTTTACATCATTCTGGAAACACCTTCTCCCTATTGTAGATAGAATTCATTGAATGGAAATTTGAATCATTCATTTCTATTTGCATATTGTTGGGTCAAGGTCTTACACAACATCGATTTTATTCCTATCTCCCTCTTGAGCAACAACAACCTTTGAAAATATTATGAAAATCTAAAACTTAATTAGTAATTTTTTCTAGGGCTCTTTTAAACCAACATTAGCTGGGCTAGAGATTTGGAATAGGCACTGAGACACACTCTCCAAAGAAAAAAACACACAATAACATCTTGTGATAGGGAGTGTAAAATTGCATTGGCAACATTTTTTTCTAGGAAGCCCTTCTCACACAAGGATCAAACCTAAGGTCGCATTGAGATTGGTAGAGTTACTCACCCTGCTTTGTTGATCTCGGTGTATATATTGTGTGTATTATGGGGGTCGTTTGAAGGTATACCCATAATGATGAGTGGAAGCCTCTTAATTTGATTTCGGGCTAGATACCTTGCCCTTGCGCATGGATCAGACTGTCAACTGTCTCCCCAGGCATCATTGTTGTTTTTGGTAGCCTTAGTTTCCTATATTCTTAGGGTCTTACATGATGTGACTGTGGAGGGGAAAGTCTTCATGGTAACTGGAATCGACGATAGCCAGACTCACTCGCAATCATTGGAGGGTATACCCATGATTATGTGTGGGATCTTGCACCAGGGTGTAAGTCCGTTAAGTAGGTCGTCAATGTAACATTTCCACCCTAGCCCAACCCCTTCTTGTCTTGACTTCGTGACGTTGGATTTCATCAACAACTAGTGACTTCGGAACAAGAAGGTTTTGTTTGCTTGGTTTTGATTCCTAGATGCTACTAGTGAATGTTGTTTGTTTACATAGTTGGCCCTAGATTTTTTTCGTAAAATTTTCAGTTCAACCAACACTGACCCTCCACGTCATTTGCGTAGGATGCAAGGAATACCTTTGGAATATCTGGAAGTTTCCCAACCCTTGCTCCCTAATCCACCGGAGGAATCTCCTCAAAAGAGTGAGATCCAGGACCACGTACCTTCACAAGCAGATAGAACTGACTCTTTAGAAATTTTTCGAATCATTTTCGATTCTTTGGATGCTTTCCTCTTACCTCCTGGATATGAGAGACGTATTCTCTGACTGAACTCGTCCGGAGAACTTGTTGTTGACACTTCTGGAATGCCAATTGGAATCCTTACAGGCCTTGAAAACAAGGATCCTTTTTGGACCACTGACATATCTCAAACTCTAAATTCTAGGCGGAACCCTTCCAACTCAGAGGAAGAAGCTGAGATACATGTCATTTCTGAACCACCCGATACATCTACTACATTTACGATACCTTTAGATCACTTTAATAATACAACTTGTTATTTCTTTGTTGGTTCATAGGCTGGTCCTAGCTCAACTATCCCTCTTCAATAGGCCCATTCCACAATGGTCCCAAACACTACGATTATCCCCACTGGGAATAAAGTGGCTAGCCAACCTCCTATTGGTACACCGCTTTCGTCTAGACAAATCTCATCACTCCCTCTTGGGTATAATGTTTTGAATGCTTCTATCCCCATCCCTAACCAAGTTCTATCCTTCTAGAGTCTTCACTCCTCCTGGGTATAATGTTTCTTCCGGTTCTATTCCGACACCATCCCAGTTCCTCTCCACCAAAGGGTCTTATCCACCTTTTATAAGAGGATTCAAACCTAGTGGCTCTACCACCTTTGGAATTTCTACTCCGTTATTCACTTCTGGTTATCAAATTCCTATTGGGGGACAATATAAACCAAGGGGGAAAAATCAATTTGGAGGTCAAACCCAAATTGGGGCATCATCCTCATCGGGAAGACAACCCCCACTCGGAGGATATAATCCACAATATGGATAGATCATCCCCGGATCACTAACCCGGTATTGGAATCTTCTTATTCAAGGAAATCCACAACCATATGGGGGGAAACAACCTCAAGTTAGCTCTTTTATACCTCCCATTTTGGGCCAATCATACCTCGGTTCTTCCAATCCCATTTGGGGTTCGAACATTCAACCTAGTGTCCCTCCCCAAGGGAACATCTCCAATCAATAAAACCCTATGGGCTACATGCCTCTATACACACGTTTGAATCTGTTAGGAACTTCACCTCACGTACAAACTGCTTATGGAACTACTGGTATACCGATGAGACTCCCTCCTCAAAGTCACCAGTATCCTCCGGTGAATAGAAAATTACCCTTTTTATCCACTTTGGACCTACCTGATTTGTCTAGAATTTTGAATGATCCTATCCTACATTCTCCCCACTGGTCTGTTATACCGACCAAATTGTCGTCTGACATCCCAAAATTTGACGATAAACCGGGAGAGGATCTAAACAACCATGTCATGACTTTCCACCTTTGGTTTTCATCCAACTCTTTGATGGATGATTTCATTCGGTTACGACTCTTCCAATGAATTCTCATGAGTTCGGCTGCAAAGTGGTATATAGAACTACCACGATGTTTATTCACTGACTTTAATACCCTAGCCAAGGCTTTCCTTACACACTACCAATTACCAATCTGTTATGAAACAGGAACTGAGATCCTGAGTTCCTTCAAGAAAACTAAGGCCACTCACATCTCTGATCACATTCATCATGAGTGGAGATGAATATGACGCTTGATAAAACTCAATCTTCCTGATCAGTTATTGGTAGAGTGGTTCATGAAATCATTCGTGAATGAAATTTCTTGTGATAATTCCATGGGTGGAGTTGTCATCGAAGAACAGGCTATCAGTCGTGCTCAATACCTTGACCTATTTTATTCACAAATGGGTACTCTTTACAACTTACTCCCTAATGCACCTCGCCCTTATACTACTGCTACCTCAACTACCATTGTTGCTTCTCATGCGGTTGATGGTGTGATTGGAACTTTCCATGCTCAACCTAAAAATACACAAGCCTCTCCCACCAACCCCAAGTCTAATGCTTCTAATGTTCAAAATGCTTTGTCTCCTACTCCTCCCGCCAAAAAAATCTCTGAGGTTAACTACGTTCAATCTACCCCTGCCATAAAGAATAAGTCTAAAAAAGGGAAGGGTAAGAATAAGGAGGATAAAAATAACCCACAGTCTAAGAAAGAAAAAACCCAACCTGTTGATGATAAGGATAAGTGCAAACCCTGATACCATTTCCTTATATGTGGTGACGATCACTATACAAAAGATTGTCCAAAACAGACCGAGGTTACTAAGTCCCTCCAAGGGACTGCAAAACCTCCCACACCTGTAGTTTTTTCTCAACCTTTCCCTTCTCAACAGCAGGCCCAATTGGTCATCCATGACCAACCCTCTCCCTCCACTACTTCTTATGTACTCATGTGTACTGGTGATTCTAGAAAGAATGATGTCACACTTACCACTCGGGCCAAAGATTACTCTTCCTCAAAGGAGAAGGTTGACGACATACCACCTTCATTGGTTCCACAACCTCCCCCAACTTCACCTCCCAACAATCCTCTTCATCTCAAATGACTGAGTCTCGACACAGTTCTTCTCCCTCCCCAAAAGGGTGTTGTTCGAAATTCCACCTTCAACCCTCATGCATGTGTTGCTCAGAACTACAATATTGTAGAAGATCTGGTGCAAGCACTTTCTACGATATCAGCTCTCGAAGTCCTTCAAAGTTTCCCTGCTCAACAGAAGGCATTGATAAATGCTATCGGTGGAATTGATCCTACAGATACAAATTTGATAATTTTTTACCTCGAAGATCACATTCCGAGACTCCCCCCCCAACTAGCATTCCAAATACAAGTTGTTGTCTCTGAAAAGAACATTTGTAGGACTGTTATTGATTAGGGTGCCTCCATGTGTGTAATGTATATTTCCTGTTGGAAGGCCATCGACTCTCCTCCTCTTACAGAATCACATAACATACTTAAAGCCTTCAATGGCTCTGGCTTTAATCCCTACAGTGTAATTCCTTCATTGTCTATTACATTAGAAGGAAAATCGGTCAATGTTGAAGTTGAGGTCTTTGATGAAACTCTCGATTATAACCTCTTACTTGGTCGTAGTTGGATTGATGCGATGTGCGTCATTGTGTCTACCCTTTTCCGTGTTTTACATTTTCCACATCAGGGAAAGGTCATTATTGTCGACCAGCTATCTTTTTTCAACTCTGACACTCGTACTAGCAACATACCTTTTATCACTAAGACATTGCCTGGGTATGAGAACGTCGATGTGGGCCTACTTAAAGATTCAACTTTGATGGGTACATTCCCAATCCCACATTCTGATGCTCCACCTCCTTTCGTTTACTCGATCAACATGATTTCCACCTCCGTTCACAAAACTCACACGTCTTCCGACCCATGGGTAATACCCAAACTTGGTGATTATCCTTGCTATGGCAACCAAATGCCTTTAAGTCTGGTTGAATTTTCCTATCAAGCCATTCAATCGAAAACCCCCTCTACCCTCTCTCTCAGTGATTCATCTCCTGACTCGTTCCACATTATTTTTCCCACGGATGAGATGATTATGTCGTTTAGGTCGATGGAAAACACCCCTTAGGATGATGGAAATCACCATTCCATTCTCTTTCTCGAACAACATGCCATCGAGAGTTACCAATGGATATCGACTCTGTCAACCGTTGTTGTCATTTCCTCTATTCTTGAGTCGTCACACAACGTGTTATATGAAGGGAACTTAATTAATATTCCACCCACCATCCCCCTCAACATATCCATTAAACCTGGATTTGTTGAAAATGTTCACATCGGAGCTTCGTGCTCCATTGACGATGTTGTTGCATATAAATCACTTTTCCAAGAGTTTCGTGACATCTTCACTTGGAGCTATGAAGAAATGTCGGATATTGAACCTGATATTGTTGTACACAAAATTAAGACATACCTGGGTGCTAGACCCATACAGCAGAGACTTCATCCGGTCCACTCACGTAAAGCAGCTGCTATTAAGTTTGAATGCAAAAAACTTCTTATAGCTGGATTTATTTATCCTATGGATTTAACTAATTGGGTATCCAATCTCATTCTAGTTAACAAGAAACAAGGTACGATCCATGTCTGCATCAATTATAGGGATATAAATCAAGCTTGTCCTAAGGACAACTTTCCCACCCCCTTCGTTGACCAGATCGTCGATGATTTCACCAAGAGTGAAATCTTCTTTTTAATGGACGGTTTATTCGACTATAATCAAATCAACATCTTACCCGCGGATCAACACAAAACCGCTTTTATTTGTCCTTGGGGCACCTTTTCCTATCGGAAACTACCCTTTGGTTTAAATAACGCTAGTGTGACTTTTCAACGTGCCATGTCTTATGCTTTTCATGACATTAAGCACATTGTACAACAATATCTAGATGACCTACCGATGCATTCCATGCATCGTAGTGACCATCTGGCACACCTCTGAGCCATTTTCCTTCGTTGTCGGTTCTATCGTATACGCTTAAACCCACACAGATGTGTTTTTTGTGTGGATTCCAGTTGACTTATAGGTTTTATCATTTCATGCCAGGGGATCAGGGTCGATCCTTTGAAGGTCGAGGTGATCCACAATTTTCCTGCTCCTTCTTTACTTTGCCAACTTCAAAGTTTGCAAGGGAAGGAATTTTTTTTACGTCATTTCATCCCAAACTATGCTCAATTAACGCTCATATTTACTCGACTGCTAAAGAAAGGTTCTAAGTTTGTATGGGATTCTACTGCCAACAAATCTTTCAAAGCTTTGAAACTGACTCTAACCCGTACCCCATTACGTTTCCCACCCGATTATAGTCGATATTACTTCCTTTATCTCGTTCTTCGGACTCTACCATCGCCATGGTTCTAATTCAAGAATATGATTCAAACAATTAAAATGTCATATATTATTTGAGTCAGAGTCTCAGGACCATCGAAACCAAATATTTACATGTTGAAAAACTGGCCCTGACAGTTGTCCAACGTTTCTGTCAGTACATCCTATTACACAAGACCACTGTAATTTCCAATTGCAACCCCATGCAACACATTCTTACATGCCAATTTCTAGGGGGAAAGTACTCTAAATGGATAGTGATTCTCCAAGAGTTTGAATTAGAATTAGAACGTGCTAAGTCTAAGAAATCTTTTGTGTTTGACGAACTGATGTGTGACCTTCCCTGCACTGAGACAGAAAACGTAGAAGAAGATTATTTACCTAATGAATCTCTTTTAATGATCAGTTTCTATGACCTTTCGTATGGAGATATCATTATATATCTCCAGACTCAAACTTTCTGCCATGATCTATCTAGCACTGACCGTCGTCGTATACGATATCAATTTCGTCAATATATCATCCTCGGTGACACTCTTTATCATCACGGGGTTCACTTCGTTTTTCAATGATGTCTCACCTATGACAAGGCTAAGAAATCATTGAATGACTGCCATTCTAGAGCATGTGGTGGTCACATGTCTGGGTATGCTACCACCCAAAAGATCTTACGAGCAGGGTATTTTTGGCCTTCTTTATTTTTGGCAAACGTACAATAATAAAATAAGATCACATCCCTCCCCCTTACACCCTGTAGTTTCCATTTGATATTTCGGAAAATGGGGTATCGATTTCATGACATGTAACCCTCACTTGGTCGGGGGGAAAGGATACATTATCGTAGCCTTGGATTATTTCACGAAATGGGTCGTGGCGATGCCTACTTTCGACAATACTAGGAAAATTGAAGCTCGTTTCATATTTAATCATATTATTACTCGATTCAGGATCCCACAAGCCATCATTACTAATCACGGTAGCCATTTTCGAAACTTTATGATGTTTGAACTTACCAACAAGTTGGGTCTTCGACATGAAAACTCAACCCCATACTATCCACAGGCCAACGGCCAAGTTGAAGCAATAAATAAAATCCTTATCACTATGCTTCAACGGATAATAGGAATCCATAAGACCAGTTAGCACATGATGTTGTTTTCATCATTATGGGCCTATCGGACATCTGTGAAGTCTGCTATGGGATTTACCCCTTTTCAACTAGTCTACAACATTGAATCCGTTCTCCTGATTGAATGTGAAATACCATCTCTGAAGCTAGCGGTCGAACTTCTCCCAAACACCTCTGCCGAAGAAGAACGTCTATTGTATCTTATGCAATTATATGAGACCCATCGTGATGCCATCCTAGTTATTGAAACATAGAAGAAACGTGTAAAATCCCAATATGAAAAGCATGTCAAGCCGTGTGTTTTCTCTAAGGGAGATCTAGTTATCCTCTATGAACAAGATCATTACCTACTAGGAGCCAAAAAATTCAAATCTATTTGATGTGGTCCATATATCGTCAAACGAGTGTTAGAGAAGGGAGCTTATGAGTTAGTAGATTATGATGGCATTCCTTTGAGTGAACCCATAAATGGTCTTTATTTGAAGAAGAACTATGCTTAGACTGTCTCTGCATGAGTGCTTGTACTTTTATTGTACCATACTCTTGTGTGTTACTTTCGTGTACTTTTCGTTATTTGGTTTCCACCCCCAACTACTTACCTTGTGTTGTGCTTGGTTTCCAGATGTCGGTGTCTTCACTACCCTATATTGGCTTCGTCGATGGTGCTAGCCATAGTACTTAGAACCTAGCTTCTTTTGCTTGGGAAATCTATGCACCTACCAATGAACTTATCAGTCTACAAGGTGTTTTCATCGATCGTGCAACCAATAATATCTCAAAATATAGCGCAGTCATCAAATTATTGACTGATGCTATTTCGCTTGGGATTCGACACTTCGTTGTATGACTTGATTCGCAACTAGTAGTGCTCCAGTTAAATAATGTCTATACTATCTGAAGTCCTACTTTGTTACGGGTATATCTATGAATTCGCCTCTTGGAATGTTATTTTGATTATATTGAATATCAACACATTCCTAGATGTCTAAATACATTAAGTGATTCGCTACTTAATTATGTGTTAGATAGACATTTGAGACATTTATAAATCCAATCACACATTACACATTGTATATAGAAGCAGAGTAAGCTGGTAGAAGCCTCATGTATATATATAATGATAAAATGTTTTACAAAAATGTTTTCCATCCAAGGACCAATATATCAAAATATGAAGCCCATGGCTTCTACAAAATAGCATCATGGATGCCACTCATGGTAGCATACTACTTCCCATGCCATCATACGAAGTAACCGACTAAGTGAGTCGGGCACGCCTACAGTGTGGCATTGATAATGCCTCGGGATCTCCTCGATCGAGATGTCGAGAATGCCTGCTGTCAGACCCTCTAGGTTCTCCTCCATTTCCTCATAGTTGCCAGCATCCCACCTTGCTACTACACCTACCTCTCCTTGTCTTTGGATCGGAGATGTTCCTGGAGGCCAGTGTGGTCCTACATCTGCATGGTCAAAAGTGTTTGATTAGTCTTTAGATCGAAAACACAAAAACATCTTATATCCTAAAAATCCACAAAAACACTATAAATAAAAAATGTCTTTCTTACCCAAATCACCCCACTGAAATCCCTCAGGGAAAACTAAGTCAGGATCACCCTGAAATTCCAGGCCAGCATACGCATTATCATCAATTATCAAAATTTAGGGCCTTAACTAGTCAAAAAATGAATAATTGTACTTGACAATGGGGCCCACTACATATCGCTCCATAAGGTCGCACCATCGTTTCATTCTTGGATCTCGTGGGGTTGGTATTCCCCACTCTACCTACAACCGCAAATGAGGGACTCTTTCTAAGAATAAAGACACCAAAATGGACCCATACCCAAACTTCTCTAGGCCTCCATTCTTTCTTTTAGTGAGTTGTGTCTAAATACTGCGGAGCACACCGTCACACCAATTGAACACCCGAGGTTCTATACATTTAATGGCGTATTGAAAATAACTCTAGAGGGCCATGTGCGATGAAGCACTTCCCTCCATTCATGCAATAGTAAAGAGAATGGTCCTAAGAGTTAGATCTCGAACTCCTCTGATGGCCACTTTACCTTTGTGCCTCTCTTCCTTAGGTTCACAATGTCGATGAATGTACTCGCTCATTGAAAATCCACCACCTTGACCCCCTGTTAGGGTCACATGTGCCCCATGATGGGATAGCCCCGTCAAAAAGTAAATATCTTCGATTTCCAAGGTAATAACATGGACACCCACATGAAACACTTGTTAGTTCACATCCCACATGTGGACCAAGTACTCTAATAGTATCAGTTAGGCTCTCATGCCCTAGATCTTGAAGAACTTTAACAAGCCACACTGTCGAAGGGACTTGACAGTGCCCAGATCATTCAAAGCCACAAAGTCATCATCCGCATGCTCTCGTTCTCTCCACTCCAACATTTTGTCAATCAAGCACCTGCATGGAGATGAGAGAAGACAATTAGCAACTTTAATCATCAATTTTTGAATTCTTTTTGGTCCAACGCATGCATTTCTTTTTGGGTTTTCGGCCGCCGCAACCGAGCTTCAGTTATATTGCAGGATTTCCACAGGTGAACCATTGGGTTCCTGCGAAAATCCTTGATTTCCAAAGGGCCCGATACTAGTCACTTGCGGCGGCCCCAACACACACCTACCGGCCCAAAAACTCACCCAAAAAATGTCTTTTAACCACTAAAAACGAATTTCAATCCATTCAAAAGGAAGAGGATGAAGAGATTACCGTCTTGATCGAGATCGTTTGCCAAATGGTCTCCTGTGCTCCTCGCAATTGACAGCCAAAGTAAGGGGTAAAAAAGGGGGTTTTAGACAAGTTCTTGACCAAATGTAAAATGAAATGGTAAAAAGAGCTCTTACTCTTATTTATTTCACTTTTTACCTTTTTACATAATATTCTATATTATATAAATGTATTTGGTTATAAACCCTCAAGTCTAATAGTCTCGTGAATGTCTTTTTTCTTGCAGGAATAAGACTAGATTCCTAATTAACAGAGTATGGATGTTTGTTCCGTAACTTGTTTTCTCTTCGTTTCGCATATCGATACTTTTTAGGGTTTTTTAGTAAAACCTCAAGTTCACTCTTCGTTCGTTCTCGTGCTCGAAAATTTATGAGAACACAAACGAGTATACTTTTGTTGTATTTTCATACTCATCTTAGTAACATGAAAAGAGACACACATGGAGTATTATTTAATCTCTTTTCACACTCCTTAAAAACGAAAATATTGTCGAGCGACCTTCTTCTGTTCATGCTCGTAAAAGTATTTGAATAAAACGTTCGATGGGTGATAGTTTATCACTTTTTCGGTCCCGTCAAACTATTTTACGAAAAAGGAATTGAGAGAGTTCTCTTTAAGTGTTTTTCAGACTCTATAAACATGAAAAACCCCAAGTTTTCTATCTTTGGACTCGTTAAATAAACATCAAAAGACCCACATGGGACCGAATCACTCCTTCTTATGGTTCGTTAAAGATACTCCGAGGGACTCGTGCGAAGGATGAGCTTGCAATACAAGCATATGTTATCCTCCTCAATCTTGTGTAAAAATAAAGAGGTACTCACCAAAAATGGTGGGGGGGAATTTGGGAAAGAAAGGTGTCTCTCTATCCATGTCAGTGGCAGTACTAGTCTCTCTTGAACATGATAGCCCCTTTTTATAATTTGAATCCGGGTTGGGAAATCCATTTGTCTCTCGTCTGACTTTCTGCAAGTTTACATCTTGGGTCTCCTTTGAGTCAATTCCACCAAGACTGTCGTCGTGTCATCCATATGTTCAAGAGCAGTCTGAATAATCCCTCTCTTGAGTCGGCCATCTGCAGTTGTCAATTCCTACCATGTTGGCCTTCCCTGTGTCAGTTTCAAATCATATTCATGTTTCACTCTATCCTAAATCTGTTACTTATTTCATGTCATTGATGGTGGATACATCAAGTCCCTCCTATGGTGAGTCTCTTCCTGTCGAATTCAACTCATTATCCAAGGATGAGACTTAGAAATCATTTTGTACCTTAGAGCCTGCATGCCCTAATGGCAGGTTTCTTCGCTCTTGACAGTGGATTCACATCGATGGTCCCTGGTCAAAATATTCCATCGAATGTTCGACTTCAGCTCCTTTATTCACATTCATTGGATTGTACTATATTACCTTGGGATTCATTAACATCAAAGGTGATTTCCCTCACGCTTGTTAACGGTTTTCATTAATGACCGGTAATCAAGCGGTTTCTGACCATGTTCGACTTCGACACCTGTAATCACATGGATAGATTCGTACTTACGAACGATGGGTTTGAAGACCCTGGATCTCATCATTCATGGTCTAGGTTGCGATGGAATATTGATCATTTGTATTGACACATATATCAACTTTGTATATCTCGTGGTTATGGTTGCATCCAAATTTTTCTCATACATAAATCCTCAGTGTTTTCCTGGTGGCTATGTAACATTTTGATGACATGGATCCATAGTGTATTATTAGTTTCCATGACTTACACTTATGAGTTCAATCATTTGTAGTCTGAACATGGGAATGCCTACTTCAGATATGGTATCGCATTGTGCAGATGCTTGTTTGTTTGCAGGTTCCCTATTGGTGTGTTCTTTGTTCCCGACACACACACGTATTTTGCAAAGTATTTCAGTTGTCACAGGTTCTGACCTCATACTTTCGGGGGCATTTTTTTACACATTATTTTGGTCAGTCTGATGATGAGTTTGCAAGCATTTAATCAGGCCCTCAAAATCATCTTTTGCCTGAGAAAAGTGATTGCTTTCCTCCTTTGCAAGACTACTTTTTAGAAGAATATCACAGGCTACCCATAGTGTACAGTGTAGAAATCCATGATTTTTGTAGGCTGCTCTATAGTTGGCTTCCAGGATTTCCGCAGGCTTCTATATAGGTAGGGTGCAGACGCATTTAAAAGCCAAAAGAGGAAAGAGGTTCAAGAATTTTCTAGAAGGGGAATCTTCTAGAATGTGAAGTGGCATTCGTATGGTTACAATCCTACTAACTTATCTAATCTGGTGGGATCATCCTCATCCCTTTAACCACTTCAGCTTCTCCTATATAATAATGGGATTCTCATGGAAAAGGTTAAGCATAGTTAAGCAATGTTGAGCAAAGGATTGCTAGAAGAATAGGTTGGACATTGTGCAAAGAATATTATTTCAGTTGATACTTGAGGTCTACATTTTCCCATCAATATTTTGAATATCTTCTTCATGCAAATATCGAAACAAGTATATGTGTGTGTTGGAATGAAGAACCACTAAAAGGGAACTTATGACATCAAGGCATTTCAGTTGTATCTTCTACTTTTATTCAATATAATACAATGGCATGTTTCTTTCAAATAAAATTATTCTCATTTTATTACATGACTCCTTGATCACATGTTTAAGTTTTCATTAAATCTATCATAGTTGCTTTCACTTTGGTTGGTTTGAGTCATTGCAGATCTAGTTTCACAAGAACATTGGAGCGAAGCGGGAACAACAAAGATATAAGGAAGTGATCTCAAAGGTAAGGCATTAATTCCTTCTTTGACACTTAGATCAATGTTTGTAACTTAGGGAAAGCATCATGTCCTATCCTATTTTGTTCTAGATCTAGGTGGATCTAGGGAGATTAGTTTATGTCTACATTAACCGATTTATCCTATAACACATGTCTTTGTGGTTGGCCTCTTGTTTCCCCCTAGTTCCTGTGTGTCAGGATTTGTTGTTGTCTCTTGCGCGGGCTCGACCTGTTGCTGTTCCTCCTTGTCTGGATGCATAGTCTCCTTCTTCCCCTTCTGGGTCCCTGTCTTCTTTGGAACTTTGTCTGTCTGTGTTGTCTTTCCTTGGCCCGTTCTTGGTCTCTTAGGCACTTGGATTTCTAGAGGCTTCTTTTCTCCCTTCTCTGCCTATTCTTATGTTGTTCTTTCCGGTACTTCCTGGGTAATGGATGGGATTCTCGATTCATCGACCCATTCGCTAATGACCATGTCAATGTTTCCCTTGGTGATGAAGTATCACATCTATAGCCATTGTTTATCGGGATCCCTCCTTGCATGTATCCACATTGCATTTCATGTGGCCTGGAAAGTGGCGATGTCTGCATATCGCGCGACAACTTCTGGTGTGCTTCTCCACTTCTGGGAGATGGATTCATTTAGGTTGCATAAGTACCCTTCAAATATGGATCCATTCATCCTCTTGTGACTAGCGCTCATCGTCACCTTTAGTAGTGAATACATATTTCCCTGCTTCGGTTTGGGTCAGGTACAAAAAATTACGTACCTTGGTTCCCTCCAGCCCATAAAGGTTATGAGCGTGATTAGCCATGAGTAGTGAAAATTTGTTCCTAGATCTTGCGCATCCTTGCAGTCATCCAGGAATAAGTTCAAGAGGTATGGCACCCAGCTCATTGAGGTTCCTTCTGCGCACTGGGTTGTGACTGCAACAACTCTAGTTGGGACTTCCTCCCTGCGACATTTTCTTAGCAGCTTGCAGGCCAAGACTTTCGTGCCCAATTGTGTGGTTGTGTCATTGATCCTCTTGATGATGATCCCTCTAGTCCCCATTTTGGTGTTGTACTTATTTTTCATCTCTTTCACTAGTGCTTTCTCCTTGGTTTTTTCATCTAGAAACAGTGTGGGATCCATTCCCCGAATTGGTAACCCTATTATGTTTGAAATAATTTCAATGACTATGGGGATGGGCTTGTCCAACCATATATCTCCTCCATGTGTGATTTCTAGTAGTTGTTTGGCGCATGTGATTGCGTGCTGACCTCTGCCAAAATTTTGTAAGTCCAACAGACATAAAATTCTCATTTTTTGTAGCCCATCTGCCCACTGGAGTGGTTGCTCGATCGGTTCGCCAAAACTATTTGTGCCCATAGTCTGGATAAAGACCCTCTTTGCAATTTCTAGAAACTTGGCTTCATCAGCTACATCATGGTCAGAGTATTTGAGTTTCCCTATATGACCCAGTAGCTCTGGTCCTAGTTGTACCCCTTCTGGTATGCGTGGAAGAACGATTTATGTTGCAGGTTTCTTGCGAGGTGACCTGGGCATCTGTATATTGTCTTTCTTCACTGGCGGTGGTTGGATTGAAGTTCCAGCGACTTCTGGTTGTTCCTCTGTATACCATTCTGGCCAAGCCGAGACATATTCAACCTTGGGTGGTCTAAGATGGTTTTTTGAGACTCATCTGGCTCAACTACTGTTGTCGGCTTCGATGTCGTGCCATTGAATTTCGAAGATGCTTTTGTATGCTCTGGTTGCATCTCCTTTAGGGTTTCTTCTTCCTGGTTCTGTGGCTCCTACGTCATTGTTGGCGTATCTACATTCATGGTCTCTACTGTTGGATGTTGAATTTCCTCCAATATCATCATGGATTGTACTAGTATTGTCTTTGGAGATGGGATTTCATCAACATTGACGATCTTCGACGACCGTTGTTCACCTTCTTCAGCATGTCCTCGTGACCTCGTTTGAACTCTAGTTTTCTTGGTAGTCTAGCTCACTTTTGCTTGCTTAGGTAGTGCCATGGTGGTGAATGTTAAGTGTCTGCTAGATTCAAACAGTCTCTGTGATCTCTTTGAACCCACACTATTCTCTATAGCCTCTTTTTCTCTACGTTTGTTATCTTTTCATGAATAGACTACTGGCTCCCTCGCTTGTGTGTTGTATGGATTTCCCATGAAGCTTGTCGAGGACACTTCCTTCATTATGGTTTTAATTCACCTTGATTACCATTTCAATGCATCTTTGGCGGCTTCATACTTTCCATTACTCCTACTGTGTCATGTTTTGTTTGCACGATTAATGTGGCGTCCCATCGGTCCTTGTCATCCTTTAATGTTGCCTAATGTTGTCTTGTCGTCCTGCTTTTTCCGCCTCTTCTTTTTCCCGCTTGTTTCCCTTTGGATGTGATCGTTGTCTTTCTCCTCGCCAAGGTTTTGTTTCTACTTTGTGTGGCCTTTCTACCTCTGGCACCCTATGCCCTCTTTGGTTTTGTTTCCTTTTTGTTCTCTTTTTTTTTTTATTGTGCTATGGATGGTCGAATGTCCTTGTACAGTTTCAGTCGGCTCCCATTCATCATCCCTCTTATTTCTGCGCCTGATAAATCTCTTAACTGTACAACTCCTCCATCTATGAAATTTTACTTTGTATGGTCCTAACCAATGCATTCTGAGATTTTCGGGGTGATGAAACGATTTGTTGTTGTACATCAGCACTAGGTCTCCTTCCTTGAATGTTTTCTTCTTGATGTGTCTATCGTGCCAAGATTTGTCTCTTGATTTCTGAACTTGCTGGTGGAATCCTGCCAATATTCATTCTTTCTCCATGGTCAATAACTGATTCAGTCTCTCATGTACCATTCCTTGTTCTATCATTTGTGTGATTGTTGCTACGTGTAATCTTGGTACTAAAAACTCTAATGGCACCACTGCTTCTTGGCCATAAACTAGTTTAAATGGAGTGTGACCCGTCAACGTTTTGCACGTAGTCCTATATGCCCATAATACTGTTGGTAATTTGAGGTCCCAGTCATCCCTATTGACGTTTCAAATCTTTGTCGGCACGTTCTCCAGAATTTTGTTGAAGGCTTCCACTGTGCCATTTGCCTGTAGGTGATACAGTGTGATCTTCTGGTGATGGACATTGAATTATTTAGTCATAGCATGGATGGTATTGTTTATGAGGTGTGTGCCTTGGTCGCTCATAAAAATTCTTGGGCACCCAAATCTAGTGATTAATTGTTCAAATATAAAATGTGTAGTTGTTTCTGTGCTGCAAGCCTTTACTAGTGTGACTTTCTCCCATCCTGTTAAGTATTTTGTCGCAGTGATAATGTATCGAGCCCCTGTTATTTTAGTTGGTGGTTTGAATGGTCCCATGAAGTTTATTACCCACTTATCAAATTCATTTAATGTTACTTGTGGTCATAATGGCATCTCGTCCCTTCTGTTGGGTTTTCCTACCCTTTGAAAAGTATCGCATGTTTGATAGTACTCCTTTGAATCTCTGTAAATCGTTGGAAACCAAAGTATTGTGCGCAATACCTTCTGCATGGTAGCTTTACCTGCATAATTCCATCATGTTATTCCCTCATGGGCTTCCACTAAAACTCTTGGTATTTCGTGCTCTAACATGTATCTTCTCAAGATGCTATCTGCGCCCATTTTGTATAAGTGTCCTGCAATTAGTTGATAGTCGGCAACTCAAACTACTAGGTTTTTCTTCTGTTCGGTGCTATATTCTTGTGGCGCAGTACCTGTACTCAAGTACTAAATGATATCTGTGAAGTATTCATCAACAATCTATACTGAGAATAACTGTTCATTTGGAAAGTTATCTTCTAAATTCATAGGTTCTTCTCCATTTGTGACCCTTGATAGGTGATCAGGTCCTGCGTTCAATTTTCCTGGTTTGACTATTACTTCAAATTCGAATTCTTGGAATAGTAGTAACCATAGATAGCTTCTTCCCCCCAACACTGGCTTGTTGACTAGGTATTTCAGGGCTGAGTGATCTATGAACATCTTAAAGTGTTTTCCCAATAAGTAATGTCGGAACTTATGAAGTGCGTAGACCATATCTAGGCCTTCTCTTTCGGTCGTGTTATAGTTTTGTTCGGAGTCTGATAACTATCTTCTCATGAATGCTATCAAGTGATGCAAGTCTCCTGCTCCTGGCTACACTAAGATATCTCCCAGTCCTATCATTGATGCGTCTACATGGACATGGAATTTCTTCTCCTAGTATGGAAATACTAATATCAACAGGACAACCATCTTTTCCTTCAAGGTATCCAAACCGTGTTGACACTCTTCGTTCCACTGAAACTTTGTAACCTTTATTAACAACTTTTCCATCAGTGCAGTGATCCACGCATATCCTTTGATAAATTTCCTGTAATAACCTATGTGTCCCAATGTCTCTCTTAGCTAACGGACTGTTTTTGGTGGTGGTAACTTAACAATGATTGTGATCTTTGCAGGATCTACTATCAAACTTTGTTTTCATACTGTTGGACCTTGACCAAGTTTTGAAGAATACTTGGTCATATTTGACCATGTTTGGGACTACGACATCTTGCCAAGGAAGGAGCACAACGCGAAGCAGAAACTAAGGAAGAAAGAATTGTTTTTGGGTCCATTTTAGGGTTTTGGGTTGATGTAACGGGAAAGGGATGTCGGCCCGTGGGTTTACCCATGCTTAGGCCCATTTTGTAATCTATAAATAGGCAATGTAAATAGAGGAGAACAATAGTAATGTAGACATCTATGTGATGTATAACTGAAAACTTAGTGCTAGTAACTGGATCTGTGTGATCGGATGTATCTTAGAGTGCTTTGTGCATGATATCAGAAAGCTAAGTGCAAGTTGTTGTATTCTTGTGCTGAAGAGAAAGGAGGAAGGATCTAGCAAGCTACGCAGATCTTTCGTCCTGTGCGAAGTAAGGGTCATTGAAGCCTGTGTTGTAGCTACTTGACCGAGATAATATAAACAATATTTTGTGGACGTAGCCCCAGGGTAGGGGTGAACCATGGTAATTGTGTTTATAGTGCTTTGTGCTTCTATCTAATGTGTTTATCTCTTTCTTGGCTAAGTGCTTGATGTGATTAAGCAGATTTAGTTATGCTCTGTGATGATGATATATGAATGAATGTTAGATCTAATATAGAAGATGCTTAGTGCTTGATCTGATGAATCTAACCTATATTTCTGTGGATAAGTACTGAATCATCTTTAGTATAAGTATTCACTACAATGCTCTATGCTTGATCCAATGAATTTAACCTATATTTTGGTGGTTAAGTATTGAATCATCTTTAGTATAAGTATTCACTGCGATGCTCTGTTCTATCTATAAAGTACTAGTCAAGTTAAATATTGATGAAGGATCTATGCTAAGTGCCCTGTAAAATATATAATCACAAATCCATGTCCCAGCTAAGGTTGCAGACATCTGATTCCTTCAACCACCCCTACCTCTACCTCAGGTGAGACTGCATCTGCTTCGCATGTGTTTCCGAAAGGGCCAATAGCTAGGGTTTTTTTAGTGCGCTCTTGAGCGTTGAACCCTGGGTCTGCCCCTATGCCAACAAATGGTTCCATTGTCGAGACCACGCTTAAAACTACCCTTACCCCGAATGATTTTGAATTCCTAATTGCCGCACTGAATGATGTTTCACTAGAGCTCACAGAAAAGAAAGAAGCAAAGCAGGAGGAGTTATTCCACCGGATCATGGGTGAACACAAAGAAGTGCAGCAGGACTCCGGTCCAGCCAAGCAGTTTCTACAGTGCCCTTAACAATGGAAATACTAGGAACAAGTGATGAGTCCACTGAATTACGCCAAATCATCGAAAAAGTCGAAGATCACCTTCGATGAGCTCAAGAAGACATAACACAAGCCACCCAAGCTTTGGCACAAGAACATAGTGCACATGGAGAAAAACAAAGGAAGGAAGAACATGAGCAGCTTGCCTTACAAGTGAAGTGGGAGGAGGAAAAAACACAGTTACAACAGAGCAAGGATCAGTTGCTAGCAGAGAAACTTGAAGTACAAGAAAGAGTTCACAAAACACTACGCTATGTGATGATCATAGAAGTGAAGATGGAAGATCATCTCCCACAGTAGGTGGCCCAACTGGAAGAAGTAATCCAACAACTTCAACAACACATCACGGATCTGGAGCTCCACACCGTGCCTGAGACACCCTAAGAGATAAGAGATCTAAGAGAGGCCACTGCTCGAAGTGCAGTCGACCGATTAAAAACCTTGGCTTCAAAATGTAGGCAGCTAAGCGCTAGAAGCGCCTAGACTTATGAAACCCTCATAGAGAATCCATAATTGCAGACATTGGAGGCACAACTCCATGAAGAAAAGCAACATGAAGATGTGCTACAAGCGTAGCTGAAGTCCGTGACCCCAGTCGAAAGAATGAAGAGGTTCGCAGAACAACGCATAGACCAACAACAGGTACACACACTGCAAAGTAAAGTAATGGAAGTCTCTCAATGACTACAACCACTCCAAGAGAAGGCATGCCAACTGTTCACCGAACTTGAAATCCAGGGAGTTGAAATTGAACAGGGTGTCACCACTGCAGAACAACACCTGGAAGGACCACTCAATGACATAGTAATCCAGGAATTTATTGAACAAGAGGTTGTCGCACTGCAATAGGTCGAAGAAGCTCGAGCTAAGCTCGAGGTGTTTGAAGTGGAATTGGTCAGACTTGAGTGCCTCGGGTCAAGTCACAAGAGAGTGTTGGGGGCCTGTTGGCCCTTGACCAAGTTTTGAAGAATACTTGGTCATATTTGACCACTTTTGGGACTGCGAAAGCTTGCCAAGGAAGGAGCGCAACGAAAAGTGGAAAGTAAGGAAGAAAGACCTATTTTGGGGTCCATTTTAGGGTTTTGGGTTGATGTAATGGGAAAGGGATGTCGGCCCGTGAGTTTACCCATGCTTAGGCAAATTTTGTATTCTATAAATAGGCAATGTAAATAGAGGAGAATGATAGTAATGTAGACATCTGTGTGATGTATAACTGAAATCTTAGTGCTAGTAACTGGATCTGTGTGATCGGATGTATCTTAGAGTGCTCTGTGCATGAGATCAGAAAGCTAAGTGCAATTTGTTGTAGTCTTGTGCTGAAGAGCAAGGAGGAAGGATCTAGCGAGCTGCGCAGATCTTTTGTCCTGTGCGAAGTAAGGGTCATTGAAGCTCTGTGCTATAACTGCTTGACTGAGATAATATAAGGAATATTTTGTGGACATAACCCCAGGGTGGGGGTGAACCATGGTAACTGTGTGTATAGTGCTTTGTGCTTCGATCTAATGTGTTTATCTCTTTCTTGGCTAAGTGCTTGATGTGATTAAGTAGATCTAGTTATGCTTTATGTTGATGATATATGAATGAATGTTAGATCTAATATAGAAGATGCTTAGTGCTTGATCTGATGAATCTAACCTATATTTCTTTGGCTAAGTATTGAATCATATTTAGTATAAGTATTCACTAGGATGTTCTGTGCTATCTGCGAAGTACCAGTCGATTTAAATATTGATGAAGGATCTATGCTAAGTGCCCTGTAAAAGATATAATCATAGATCAGTGTCCCAGCTAAGGTTGCAGACATCTGTATCCTACAACCACCCCTGCCTCTACCTCAGGTGAGACTGCATCTACTTCGCAGGTGTTTCTAAAAGGGTCGGTAGCTAGGTTTTTGTTGGTGTGCTCTTGAGCATTGAACCTTGGGTCTACCCCTGTGCCAACACATACTATATGACCTAATAGTATCCCAAACGGTGTTCCAAATATACATTTATTTATGTTTAGTAATGTCTGACACTGTCTACATCTTTCTAACATCAGTCATAAAACTTCCACATGGTTTTTCAATAAACTATAGAATTCCCAATCATCCAGGTATACTTCGATAAACTGGTGGATGAATTCTTGTTGTCCCTTGACCAAGTTTTGAAGAATACTTGGTCATATTTGACTATTTTTAGGACTGTGACAGCTTGCCAAAGATGGAACGCAACGCGAAGTGGAAATTAGGGAAGCAAGACCTATTTTTGGGTCCCTTTCAGGGTTTTGGGTTGATGTAAAGGGAAAGGGATGTCGGCCCGTGGGTTTACCCATGCTTAGGCCCATTTTGTAATCTATAAATAGATACTTAGGCAATGTAAGTAGCGGGTAGTAGTACATCTATGTGATGTATAGCAAAAGGCATAGTGCTAGTAGCTGGATCTGTGTGAGTGGATGTATATTGCAAGTGCTTTGTGCATGATTGTAAGGAAATTGAAAAGCTAAGTTCAAGTTGTTGTAGTTTTGGGCTGAAGTGCAAGGAAGAAGGATCTAGAGAGCTTCATAGATCTCCTGCTTTGTGTGAAGTAAGGGTCACTGAAGTTTTGTGCTATAATTGCTTGACCGAGATAATATAAAGAAGAAGACTTTGTGGATGTAGCCCCAGGGTTGGGGTGAACCATGGTAACTTTTTGTATTTTTCTCTATGCTTTGACCTAATGTGTTTATCTCCTTCTTGGCTAAGTGCTTGTTGTGATTAAATAGATCTAGTTATACTATGTGCTTATGATATATGAATGAATGTTATATATTATATATAAGATTCTTAGTGCTTGTTATGTTGAATCTAATATATATTTATGTGGCTCAATACTGAATCATCTTTAGTCTAAGTATTCACTACGATGCTCTGTGCTATCTGCCAAGTACCATAAGGGTTAAATATTGATGAATGATCTATGCTAAGTTCCATGTAAAAGATATAATCACAGATCGGTGTCCCGACTAAGGTTGCAGACATCTGAGTCCTGCAACCACCCCTGCCTCTACCTCTGGTGAGACTTCATCTGCTTCGCAGGTGTTGCCGAAAGGGCCAGTAGTTAGGGTTTTTTTGGTGCTCTCTTGAGCATTGAACCCTGGGTCTGCCCCTATGCCAACAAATGATTCTATTGTCGGGACCTGGAACTGTGATTGTTGGGAACTAAAGAAGAAAAATCTTTATGCGAAATAAGCTCTGTGCATAGATTTGTTGCCCTAGTGCGTAGTATTCTACTTGACCTACGAAGCTTTGTGCTGGGAAAGAAAGGTCAGATTTGAAGGAAAGAGGTCAGATCTGGATGAAATAGGTTGATACTGAAGAAAAGAAGTGAGATCTAAAGACTTTGTACTCTAAGAAAGGTAAAAGTAGAATTTTTTTTAGAAAAGAGGTAAGATCTATAATCTCTAGCCTCTAGTAAAGGTAAGAATAGTTCAAGTTTTAGATCTGAAAGCTTTGTGCTCTATATAGGTAAGATAAGTGGATTTTTTTTTTGTTTTTGAAGCATGAATTTAGGTACGCTTGATAGATTTTTTCCTAGCCTGAAAACTAGATCATTGTTAGATAAAATAAAGATTGATATGATAAGGTCTGATAGGAATAGTGAAAGATATGTTATACCTATGCATAGAAAGAATTTTTGGACTAACCAATGGATGTAGGATCCTAGAAAGAAATTTTTGCAGGCTAGCCATCATGATCCTAGAGTGCAGTACAAGAAGAGTTGTGGATCATGGATGAGAAAGAGAGGATTAACTCTTTGTTACAATTGCATAAGACTAGGACATCTTGCTAAGGAATGCCCTGGGAGAAACCCTAGTTGCATCTATTGTAAAGCTATGGACCATGAAGTATTGGATTGCCCTAGAATGATTGCTTGACTTGAAAAACTGAATATGGAACAAGCAAACTCTGAAAATACTAAAATGGAAGAAGCTAAAATTATGGAAGAACCCCAGAAAGAATCAGAGATCATGTTACTGAAAATAAAAGAAACCCTAGATGATCATAAGGATGTCAGTTTGTCAGAGATCTTCAAAGAAAAGGAGAAAATCAAAGTAAGAATAGGATACTTCGACATTGACTATACTCTGGATGAGGGAACAACGATGAACATTATGAAAAAAAGAACTTGGGAAACCCTAGGAAGGCCTTCTATGGTCCCTTCACTAGGAACCATCGGATTACTTAAAGGCAAAATGGTAACCCTATGTGGCAGAATTACCCAGAAAGCTATGAGTACCCATGGAACTTCAACAAAGGAAGAGTTCAAAGTCATTAGATTTATTGAGGACCGTGCCCCATTTCTAGCTTTGTTAGGAAAGATCTGGATTGAAAAAGACCATATCTGGAGGAAAGAAGAAAAGGAAGCCCTAGAACAGAAGAAGCAAGAACTCATGGAATTTATGACTAGAAGGATTGCCTACTTGATGGAGGAACAAGAGAACAGATCTTAGTTGTTAAACACCAGCGACCTGGATGTCGAAGCTATAAGAGCATTAGAGGAACCATAGAAGACCGAAATACCTAATCCATATGATGAAGGAGTGTTACCCTTGGATCTGAAGAAAGAACCTAAGCAACACGAAGTGACTATGTCGAGAGAATATAAGACTCCGAATGGAAAAAGGATGACCGAGACTAAGCTCACTGGGAAAAAGGCTAGGAAGCTAAGTAAGAAGAGGGCCAAAATCAGAAATTTATAGAAGACTCCAGAGGAAACTTCACAGAAGGAAAAATCACAAGAATTGAGCTTCGTCGAGATATCAGAACAACAAAATCTAGCACTTTTCCATGGCATAGCAATATAGTCGTTGAACCGATATACCCATCCAACTTCCACCTGAATGGGTCGAAAAGAGATTATGGGTTCCCACTAGACCGTTGGACAACACCAGAATGGATAGAATGGAGTTAATGAAGGTCATTGCTAAGTTTCCCTACTTAGTTCGTCACACCACGCAACGAGAACACTTTTTGCTAAGTGAGACTTTGAGCCCGAAACTTGAGACTACTTCACCTTGTGATCATTTCCTTGTTCCCATATTGTTCATCGTAGTCTCTGAATTCATTTTCACACCTAAGCTAGTGGAACCAAGCTTGTATGTCGGACAAGCTCAGTGTTGTTGAGAAAGTAGGTGAAGAAGTTTTGATTGACCTAATGGCTGAGAGAGTCATGTTAGAGAGAAGGATGTTTGCAGGTGTGCAATCATCATCGACAGGAGGAGTCCAAGATTCTCCCTCCACTACTCGTGGAGTAGGACCTTCCAGAACCACGACCGAGACAAGAACAAAGAACATAGACAATATTGAAAATGCCAAGTTGATCCCATGCATTTTGTCGGTTTACATACCACCTTTTAGTGGAAAGATTAACCATGAAAGTGTACCCAGATACTTTGAGTACACCTTGATCACCACGTATCTTCTGAAAGGGGTGCGTGCAGTATGTGTTGACCAGGATAAGCTTGTAGCACTGAAATTTAATGATTTTAACCTTGGAGATCGCAAAACCTACAGCATGTTAGCTACGCATAAATACTTATCCAAGACCAAAGGTAGAAATCCTAAGATTGTCCCGCAATCCTGGACCCAGAACCTTGCGCAGTCCACATTGCTCAACGTAATGAAGATCCCTCACTTCAACAGACACAGGAAGTCAACGCATGCGTCAGGTTGCTGTTGTCTTGCTACCACGGTGGATACTTATGGTTGAACTGTCGCATGACTATGGATCCAAATCTGATCAATTGGATCATAGGAATTAGCATGCAAGGCCCTGACCCATAGGAATTTTACCCAGGCAATACCTTAGACCAAGCACTAGCACAGTGGATAAAGGAAACTTATGGCGATGTAGAGAAGGGTACATGAGGCTACAAGGTAGCCTCTATCCAGAGTGGAGTAGTGTGCCTTGCATGTCAGCTGATCCCGAGCAAGTTAGTTCGTAAGAAAAGGCCAACACAGGTGACTAGCTTCGTAGTTGACCTCGCAGGGAAGTGCGCCAAGGGACTACAGATGAATTGGGCATAGTATCTTGTAAACTAGTTAGAGCTAGATTACAGAGGAGTGCAAGACCAAGGGTATGAGTTCCACTTTAGTTGGTTGCTCATACTCATCGCTTTCATCACTTGAGAACTACCAGAGGGATCCACTTTTCCATAGATCGAACCTTTTGAACCACTAGCCGTGAAGTTTTGTACACTTTGGTACTCCAATGAAATGAACAAGCAGTGGCAGTCCAATGTTGTCTTCCACACCTACTTCAACCAACTAAATAATGCAATTCAGTCCACACCATGAATCACCCCAAACGTACTTCATAGGTTTATACCTTTGATGAAATTTAGTGCAGAACGCCACTTCACCTATATTACAGTGCACGGTGATGAGCATAAACAACAGCTCCAATCCTATTACAAGCTGACAGAAGATGACTTGGAGGAGATTACCAAGGAATGGTCAATGGACCTCCTTATTGCAACAGACCTCGTAGACATGTTCGATGAATAAATCCCTGAAGCTATGTCGGATACACCTAGGCCAAGCAAGACTAAGAAGGATGACAAAGTTGAATATGTCCCTAGCACGTCCACGAAGACTACTTCGATATCACCTGTGCAGGGAGGTGATGGTGATGAGCTAGGCGGTACAGAAGTTGAACAAAACAAAGGCAAGGTTACTCCACCTAGAGAGGAGGAGGATCCCTCCATGAAAAGAAAGATGACACCACCAAAATCATCCTCCTAAAAGAAAGCTAAGGCTACCCAGACCACACTTAAAACTACCCTTACCCCGGATGACTTCAACTTCTTAATTGCCACGTTGAATGATGTTTCACTAGAGCTCACAGAAAACAAAGAAGAAAAGCAGGAGGAGTTATTCAACCGAATCAAGGGTGAACTCCAAGAAGTGCAGCAGGCACTCCAGTCTAGCCAAGTAGTTTCTACAGTGCCCTTGATAAGCAGAACATTAGGAACAGGCGATGAGCCCACTCAATTACACCAGATCATTGATAAATTCGAAGTTCACCTTCGACGAGCTCAAGAAGAAACAACACAAGCCACCCAGGCTTTGATGCAAGAACATAAAGCACTTCTAGAACAATAGAATGAGGCAGAACGAGAAACTCTTTCCCTGAAAGTGAAGTGGGATGAGGAAAAGGCACAGTTGCTAGCAGAGCAACTTGAAGTACAGGAAAGGGTTCACAAAGCATTGCACTCTGTGATGGTCATAGAAATGAAGATGGAAGACCATCTCCCACAACAGGTGACCCAACTGGAAGAAGTAATCCAACAACTCCAATAGTGCATCACAGATCTGGAGCTCTGCACCATGCCCGAGACCCACAAGAAATAAGATATCTAAGAGATTCCACTACTCGAAGCACAGTTGGCCGATTAAAAACGTTTTCCTTGGAATGAAAGCAACTGAGCACTAGAATCACCCAGACTTATGAAACCCTCGTAGAGAATCCAAAATTGTAGACATTAGAGGCACATCTCCAAGAAGAAAAGCAACATGCAGACACGCTACAAGCACAGATAAAGACTTTGACCCTAGTATAAAGAATGAAGAGGTTCACAGAACAACGCATAACCCAACAACAGGTACATACGCTGCAAAGTAAAGTGATGGAAGTCTCCCAACAACTTCAGCCAATCCAAGAAAAGGCATGCCAACTTTTCGCTGAACTTGAAATCTAGGGAGATGAACTCGAACATGATGTCATCAATGCAGAACAACACCTGGAAGGACCTCTCAATGATAGAGTGATCCAAGAATTTACTGAGCAAGAGGTTGTCACACTACAGCAGGTCGAAGAAGCTCGAGCCAAGATCGAGGCATTTGAGGTGGAATTGATCAGATCTGAGTGACTCGGGACGAGTCACGGGTGAGTGTTGGGGGCCTGTTGGCCCTTGATCAAGTTTTGAAGAATACTTGGTCATATTTGACCATTTTTGGGACTGTGACAGATTGCCAAAGATGGAGCACAACGCGAAGCATAAATTAGGGAAGCAAGACCTATTTTTGGGTCCCTTTTAGGGTTTTGGGTTGATGTAAGGGAAAGAGATGTCGGCCTATGGGTTTACCCACGCTTAGGCCCATTTTGTAATCTATAAATAGATACTTAGGCAATGTAAGTAGCAGGTAGTAGTACATCTATGTAATGTATATTTCAAGTGCTCTGTGCATGATTGTAAGGAGATTAAAAAGCTAAGTGCAAGTTGTTGTAGTTTTGGGCTGAAGTGCAAGGAAGAATGATCTAGCGAGTTGCACAGATTTTATGTCATGTGTGAAGTAAGGGTCATTGAAGCTCTGTGTTGTAACCGCTTGACCGAGATAATATAAAGAATAATACTTTGTGGACGTAGCCCTAGGGTGGGGGTGAACCACGGTAACTTTGTGTATTGTTCTCTGTGCTTCGACCTAATGTGTTTATCTCCTTCTTGGATAAGTGCTTGTTGTGATTAAATAGATCTAGTTATGCTCTGTTCTTATGATATATGAATGAATGTTAGATATGATATATAAGATGCTTAGTGATTGATCTACTGAATCTAATCTATATTTTTGTAGCTAAGTACTAAATCATATTTAGTCTAAGTATTCACTGCGATGCTCTGTGCTATCTGTGAAGTACCATAAGGGTTAAATATTGATGAATGATATATGCTAAGTACCCTGTAAAAGATATAATCACAGATCGGTGTCCCAACTAAGGTTGCATACATCTGAGTCCTGCAAACACCCCTGCCTCTACCTCAGGTGAGACTTCATCTTCTTCGCAGGTGTTGCCTAAAGGGACGGTAGTTAGGGTTTTGTTGGTGTGCTCTTGAGCATTGAACCCTGGGTTTGTCCATGTGCCAACAATTCCTTAAACTCAACAATGACTACTCTGGAAAGTATTGTTGGTGCACTGTTCAGTCCAAACAACATGACTGTGTATTGGTAAGATCCCCATTCTATTTCAAATGTGATCTTGTATCTGTCCTCCTGTGCTATCTTAATCTGATGGTAGCCTGAGAATCCATCAGTGAATGAGTAAGCTTCATGTCTTCCTATGTTCTCTAACACTTCATCCATGAAAGGTGTAGGGAACGGGTCATGTAGGCATGCATCGTTCAACTTCCTCAAGTCGATGCATATCCTGATCCCTCCTTGCTTCTTGTCCTGAACTACCATTGGACTTATCCATTTTGACTCCTCAACCAGTTCTATGATGTCGTCTTCAAGCATCATGTCAATCTCAGCTTTGACTTTTTGTTTATATATTGGGTTCATCCTATAGGGTCATTGTTTTATAGGTCTCGATTAAGGTCTGAGTGGTATCTTCATATCTCCTAATTCTCCTTCTATACCTTTCATCTCTGTAAATGTTGTAGGAAACAAGTCGTTGTATTCATGCAACAACTCTGTGATGCTTTCTACTATTTTCTCATCCCAATAGTCTCCAATGTTGGCCATTTTGGGATGCTCATTTGTCCCGATGTTAACTTTATTTACTTTGATCGGTGCATAAATGACTTATGATTCTATGGGTGGGCCTTCCACATCTCTTTCTCCTTCTTCTTCTTCAATCTGAATATCGTGCAGATCATCTTCATCCAGTGCTTGCTCTTGCACATCATAGCATGACAACAGTTCCTTAACTGTTTATTTATTCTGTTGCTTCTCTTCTGTGATAAATTCTATATTTGGTTCTTTGATAAATATTACTCCTATTATCTATTTTAGAGTTGAATCTATGTTGGGGTTTTCATATTTGAATGAAAATGTGACGGTAAAATTATGTTGCAATGTTGTCCATGTCACAATTCCTTTTCACAACTCCTGGTTTGTATACCAGTTTGCTGGTATGCCCTCTATAGTGTGTATGAAGTGATGAGGTCATTCCTCTGAGGGTGTCATTTTCCATAGTTTTCTACATGCCTCCACATGTTCTGTTGGTTCCCTGTGTCCATCATACTTATGTTTTTCGTTGTTTTTTTGTTCTGCCCCAAACCTTATGCGCAGTAGCCTCTTACATTGGTACCAATATGTGATGGTATCCTTGTGCGCACCCCACCATCTTGCAGGTGTGGCCTTGAGTGCTAAATCAAGTGATAACAGTCTCTGGTTCTCTAACACTGCATCTTCATACTGTGTCAAGAATGTTTCCAAATTGTTTATTCCTTGGAAACTGGGTGGTTCTCTGATTTTTGTGCCTACCCATCTTACTGTGTGGTCTATTCTTGCACATCTTCTTGTGGATACTTCGTGTAGCCTTTGCTACCAGTTTTCTAAACCAGTGTCTGAGTCTGTTGCACATGAAGTAACGCTCCTCCAACTGAGTACCCCATCTGCAGTTGGGTTTATGTAATCCTCATTACGTAGTTGTTCTGTACAACTGTTCGATTTCCTCTAGGTATAGTAAAGTAGGTTCTACAAATCTTTCCCCTTCAGATGGGTCTAATGGTGCACCCTGTATTCGCTTGACTCAAATGTCATTTTCCTGGTCATCAAATTGATTATGGCCTGTTTGTCAAACACCCAATCCAGACCAAGCAATGCTGGGTAAGGTGTTGTGTCGTCTACTATTTCAATGACTTAAAAATCTTCTTTAGTGCGCACTCCATCTAGGTCGACTTTCACTCCTTTCAGTCTACCTATTGGTAATAATCTGTGTTGGTTTTCCAATTTTAATTGAACATGTGAGTATCCTAATGTCGGCTCTCCCATGCACTGCCATGTGTTCTTTGGTAATACATTAACTTTAGATCCTATATCTAGTATAATGTCTCCCATATTGAAATCCCCAATATTAGCATTCAATCTAAACTCCCTACTTGTTCTTCTTCTCATGTGCAGTTGATTGGTTGTCTTTGGTTCTATCTTTCCTTCCATCTCAATGCTATATTTTCACATATGATGGATCGCTTAATACCTTTACACATGATTTCAAAAATCCTTTGATTGTACTTACTTGTCCCATGGGTTGCATCCCATTGTATGATCCAATGATGGCGGCATCTCGTGTTCTAGTGCTTCCTTGTTATGTTGCGTAGTTGAAGTCGACGCTATGTCTTCCTTATGAAATTCTCGTCTGGCTTCTTTAAAGGTCTCCTTTTCCTTTTGTGTGTCGAACTTCTTCCTTTGTTCAGTGTTCTGCTTTACCCATTGATTATGCGTTGGTTCTTGTCGAACTACGTCATTTCCTGTTTTATCTCCTCCACGAGGAACGATATTGATGTTCCCTCCTTCATCCCTTGCTTCGGCTAAGATCCACTGAACGTTCTAGTTGTTTTGGTTCCTCTTTTCCTGGATCTTTACTAGTAGTGTCGGACATTCTTCTGTGTCATGATCTGATACGCGACAATACATACAAGTTGTTGGTGGAAGCAAACATTCCCTTGCATAATGTCCTGGTTGTTGAAAATTGTGACATGTGACTAGTCCTCTACCTCGTCCGAAACCTCCTCTGGATCGTCCTCCTCCTTTGTAGCTTGCTCGATCTCCTCATGGTGCGTTATACTGAGGTGCTTGATTATACTGTGCGGTATTGTACTGAGGCTATGTTGTATTGTACTGTGGTTGCACGCTATTGTATGGTGTCTGCGTGGTATTATATGGTGGTTGCGCAATGTTATATGGATCTGGGACTTGATGAAACTATGGCGCTACTTGCCCATTCATCATTTCTTCATGTACTTTATATTCATCTGATGTCCTTTCTCACATCAGCTCCATAGTTGTACAATATTTGTCTTTGTGGCCCACTAACTTGCAAAAGGTGCAATATGAGCTCTTTCATACTATCTGGTATTTTTGCATCATCGTACAGTGATAAGGGTCATGACCCAGTTTCTTTCAGATTTCGCACCATAGTCCTCCTAGTGGTAACGGATTTGGAATTCATGTTGCCATACACTGTGCAAATGTTGGACATTTGTTCTTGTGGTGTCCTTCTATCCTGCATGTGGTACACCAAACGAATTATTGTTTGTCCTTGTTCTTATTCTGGTTCAACTAAAATGCTAGATTGTTCAAATCCTCTTTCAGTTCTTCAATAGTTGGGTTTTTCTACTAGTACTGGTTTTCTTCCAGTTGCAAGGCTACCTGGAGAACCTCTGCCTGCGTCTCAAATTTATGTTGTCGTAAAGGGTATTTTAAATGTGGGAGTGGTGAATTGACAAACATGTGTCGATGTTGCATCTCGGTCATGAGATATTTTATCTTTCCCTTTAGTCACTTGAATCTTTGATCAATCTCCCATACAGAATCTCCTGGTTTCTATCTTATTTCGATCATCTCGTTCATGTACTGATCCTCTGAGCTTGGCTTCTAGAACTCATTTATCAGTAACTTATTAATGCCTGCTAGTGTCCTTGTCGTCCCAGGGGCACTTTTTGTGTCTACACTCATGTACTAGTCTAGTGCACGGTCTCTTAGCGTAATAGCTAGCTACACAAGTTTAGTATCTTAATCAATGATTTGTTTTTCTTCCCAAATCTTTGCACAAATGAACAAATGTTTCTCAGGGTTTTCTTCTACTTCTCCTAGAAATTCTGGTAATCTAATGGTGGGATTGTTTCCTTCCATCCTGAATGTTGAACTACTACCTCCACGTGGTGTAGATACCTCACTAGTGCTTCCTGAACTGGCTCCTCCAATTTTTGTTCCTTGTGTAAATGTGCTTCGTGTTGTTTGACTGCTTCTGAACTTCGGTTGTCTAAACAGTAGTGTTCTCTTTGTTGTATTAGTCTCACATGGATTTATGGGTTCCACACTAACATTAATATGGATAGGATGGTTGCCTTATCCTCCCTCTCTCAGACCTCTTGTCTTCCTATCATATGATGTGCACAGGATTTCCTCAATTTTCTCCACAACCTAGATATCCTCTACCTCTTCCTCATCACTCTCCAAGCCTCCCCTCGTGACTGTCTCTCTTCTTGGTATTCACCTTGTATTGGTAGGGTACTCCGCTATGCGTCTTTCCTGCTGATGCCAAGATCCACTTGATCTGGTTGTCTTCCATCATGATTGGGTTCAAGGGTTCCTCCTTCATGCCCTTATCCTTTCTTCCTTCCATTTCTCCTCTTTCTGTCAGTGCTTCCCCCCTTCCCCCATGCACACAGGGAAGTTTAGTTGTCTGATTTCACTGTCATTACACCTTTGTTATATAGAAATATCTTAATATAAGTATATAGTGATCGAATGTACCTTCCTCGAGGTCCTTTTAGAAATTCATTCTCCGCTGCACTGTATGACTTTGTTGTGTCAACTGCAAACTCTGTTATAAACCCTACCACAATACTGTCAAGCCAAAAGTCCACTGCGCGGGTGAACTTATTGTTCACCTATTGTAACTGCTCAAGTTGTACTGAGGTCCCATCTAACTGTTGAATCCAGTTTGCCACGTGGTTATCCTTCAACCTTAGTATCCACTCCTGCAGTAGATGCGGAAAATCACAGAAAAAGACTTCATGAAAATCAGTAAACACGTATTTATCAAGATATTTGTGAGGTTTTATTCTAGGGTTTCTATTGTCTTTCTGTGCAAACTCTATCTCTTTTGTTCTTAACCAGCTTTCTATCTCTGCTTTTGTGGGATTCCATGGTCTCAACATTCCCTTCTAATGGCTCATTGGTCTCTACCCTAACCTTTTCTTAATCTACCTCCAACAAATGTTCGACTTATCTTATCTACTCAATCCTCTCTTGTTCCTACCAATGGAAATAGAACCATTTGTTGGTATATATTCTTCTATGCCATATTATTTATTGATCCAAGGTTCATATCTTTTAGGTTTCCAACAAGGCCCCTAAAACTATTGGTCCTCCTGGTAAACCAGAAGGAAACACAACACACAGAATGCACTACGCAGTCTCACCCGAGATAGATTTAATGGGTGGCTGCAAGGCTCAGGTGTTTACAGCTTAGGATTGAGTATGAGATATGAGAACTCGACCATTGAACCATTATTAGAACTGGTAAATGCAACATACTATTATTCACGACTATGTAGTAACTTCAACAGTTTGTTCTCTCAATATCGTGACAGTATTTAAACAAGCAATATAATAACTCATTCACTCATTAAGCACAACGAATAACTATTGAAAAGAGGATAAATATATGCATGCATTCATCACATTACACAGATATTACCATGGTTCACCCCCTCCTGGGCTACGTCCGCAAATATTTGGCTCTTGGCTCTTTTATTATGATAGTTCTGCATCTACAACGCCATGTGCTTACAACTCTCCTCAGATGGGTAAGATCTATATGAGGTGAACTAGTTCACACTGGGATCCTCATCCTGTGATCTAATCCTCAAGATCTACCTTCTCTCGTCTCTTCTAGCTCAACAACTTACAAAATAGTTCATACAACAAAATGTAGACCCAAATACTAACTAAATCGGAACAACTACAAAATCTGCGAACAATAACAATAACAACCTACAATACCTCTGTATCAATATTTATACATCTTTGGCTCTTCAGCCATTATAATACATTACCAAAACCCTAACCCTACTGACATTAGGTCTTCCTCTCATGTGCACATTTTTTTCTTCCTTCCAACTGTCGCTTTCCTTGTGCATGCTTTCTTACATGCGTGCGTCTTGTGTTTCCTTCCAGTTGTTGCTCCACTCTCTGCACGCTTTCTTTCCCATGATCATCCTTCTATCCACTTTGGCATGCTGCCAATAGAAAGCTTTGGTTTAGAATGAGACAAGAAAAAGGTTGAAGTGTCTCAAATCAGAAAACGGAGGTGAATATTGCAGCAAGGATTTTTATTATTACTGTTCATACCATGGTATTCCTAGAGAAAAAACAGTTCCACGAAAACCACAAGAAAATGGCATTTCATAAATTTTGAACAGGACAATCATGGAGCGTGTGAGGAGTATGAGATTGCATGTTGGTTTGCCCTTAAATTTTTGGGAAGATGATGTAGATACCATTTTTTACTTAATAAACAGGGGAACTTCAAGATATTTGGATGGTGGAATTCCAGAGGAGGAATGGAAAGGTAAAAAGGTAAGCTATTATTTTTTGAAGAATTTAAGTTGTGAAGCATTTGTCTATATTGATAAAGAAAATAGAACAAAGATTGAGGCAAAATCCAAGAAGTGTACCTTTATTGGATACGATGTTAATGATTTTCATTATTTCTTATGGGATTATGAAAATCACAAAATAGTCAGGAGTAGATATGTCATAGTCAATGAAAAGGTCATGTACAAAGATTAGTTACAGGGAAAGAAATAGGGAAAAAAAACCCAGAATACACAATGCTTGATGAGATCACTGAAAAATAAATTCCAAGGGTACCAGAAAATAAAATGTACAACAGGAGAAAAATGTACCTCAAACTCCTACAAGTGTTGTTAGAATATATACCAGGTTAAGTAGACCCCCTGAACGATACTCTCCTTCATTATATTATTTATTGTTGACTGATTCTGGTGAACTAGAATGTTATGAAGAGGAAATGCAGATATACACTAAAAAGAAGTGGGAGAAAGGCATGAAAGAGGAAATGTATTCCTTGTTAAATAATCATACTTGGGACTTTGTTCAGTTTCTTGTGAGAAAAGGAGCATTGTTGATCTGGATTTAGGAGGGGAACAAACTAAATAACAGATTGAATATAATAAACACAGAGATATGAAGAATAACACATAAATCCAGTGAACAATATCTTTGGCTGAATAATGAAATATGATGAAACTATAAAACTGTAGAACTAAAACACTTGCTCGAATGATGGTAGCTATCTCTAAGAAGAGATGTGGCTTCTACGTGCATTTGTCTGAGAAAAATGAATCACAATGAGGCTCTAGTGTCCTTTTTTATATTACCCATGAATTCCAAAACCCTAGACATCCAAAAACCTAACCCTAGGAGGTGAAACGTCAAAAGTCACGTGGGCCCCTATGGGTAAGTTGGTACCTCAACTTCTCAGGGTCATAACTTTTGCATACGACCTCCATTTTAGGTGCGTGATATCCCATTGGAAAGGTCTTTTAGACAACTACACATTTCGTTGTCAAACTCTAACTCCGTCTATAGTTTGACTGTAGCGAGCCAAAAAAAACATTGTTTAGGCCTCCAAAACGGGTTCTATACAAGTATACAAGTTTTTGGAACAAAATTTCATTTTTAAGAAAATCAACACCTGCATGAACAAAAAAATATACCTTATATTTTGTTGGAAAATTAAGATACCATTGTTAGAAAAAATCGAATTTGACCTAGTTATTCACAATGTCTATAAATAAAAGTTTTATATTCGGAAATCTAATTCAATTTTCTACGTTTCATCTTCTTACACCATATTTACATTCATTGTAAAAGTACCTTGAATAATCCCTCCAAGTTAACTTACTGTTGTTTTTCCAAGTTTTCATTGCCACTAACACGTCATGAGAGACCATCATTAGCTTGCACTCACCCATAAATTAATTAAATTTAGAAAGGGTAGGATTTATTTTATTGCATCTAATATGAGTAAGAACCGTCATAATCTGAAAATACATTAAGTAGATATTCAAAGGTGTAACTTGACTATTGGAACATAAAGCAAGACAATCAAATTTACAAATTTTGATAACATTAAATCTTACATTCCTATGAAATTAAAGATAAGACTTGGAACGATAATGAAATCATCAATAAGAGGAAGTTGAAAGACTACAAATATTTTATCCATCTTAATTTCGACATTCGAAGCTAGTTTTTCAATATTACGAGTTAAAGAATGAATATTGTTAAAATCAAGACCGATGCTCATGAGCTCCATAGTGACATTAGTTGCTAGAAATAGTTTTTTTATCTTACATAGAAAACTTTCCTCTCATTTCCAAAATCCAAAAAAACAAAAATTTAGTGTTCCCAACAATTCAAGAACTCTAATTGATTTTTTTATGATTAAGGTTGATTCAAAATTGGGCGAAATCTCTAAGGGTATTGTTTCAATATGCATGAACCTTGGATGTAGGGAAAATGTAAAGGATCCATATTTACCTTAAAGTGTAGAAACCTTGGTAAATCTTACTAATTCCTAAAATGCAAGAACTCTTATAGAATTCTACAAATTTTGTATAGTTTCTAGAAAGTTTTGGTGATTTTTACATTAAAATACTTTTATCCTATAGAATTTGGGCGAATCATTTTAGAGAAAAATAGAAATTGACGAATCTTGTTTTTGGAAAAATACATGGAAATTTTATCCCATGGGAGAAATTTAGCCCCTAAAAATTTCCATGATTAGATCGTGGTAGAACTCTACTCATGCCCAAAATTAGTACCAAAATCTTATCAGATTTTTTATTGGAAAAATTATCTATTTGCTACAAGATTATCTTACTTCATCATTAGATTGTTATGATCTTTAACCTGATAAACTGAATCACAAACAAGATATAAAAAATGCTCCACACTTTATTAATATAAAAAACTCTTGATGTAGGACAACACAATAAAATGATCCTTTTATGGAAGGAATCCACTCATGTTCACTTGCCGCTTAAGTTTGAATGAATTCTCAATGAGCCAAGTTCCAAGCTCCAAATTTTGTTCTCCCTGAGAATAGTCGACATCCTAACTTTCCATTGCAAATAGGTGGAAATCCCTCCCAACCGTTCCTCATACCTTATGCAAACAACCATCTCCCTATCAATTGTATAAACAATCAAGTTTCCCCCTTCAAATCTTGCCCAAAAATAACACTGCTCACTGTACCTCAGAACCCAAGCTCTAATACCATGTAGAAATTTAATGAAAAAATCAACATGCACAAATTTTGTCATACACTTAGCAACCTAGAGATAATTGTCATCTATGAACTCTGAGATGCATTAAGCCCACATTCAAAAAATATTATGAGAAAAAATACACATTGTTAAGCACTTTTGTAGCAGAATAAACACAATGAACACCAATTACACATCCATGTAATACTCAAAAATTTAGGCAACTAGCCAGGGAAAACCCCAATGTGGGGAAACCCAAAGAGAGAGAGATTGTATTAGCTTCAAGAAAGTCATATCAGCAACAAGTTACAATTTCCAGCAAGAGAAGACCTCTTACAACACCGAACAGTCCCACAATAATCTTCCTAGAAACCCGTTCCAAATATGTATTATTGTACGACCCTCCTTTACTGGACAAAACCTCGAAAAATGTTCCAAAAAATAGTTGTACGGTCTACTCATGTATGACCTTGTTGCAAAAGAAACATTCCAAACAACCTTGAAATTTGTGCCCATAATATGCCTCGAAATGTGTGCCCTCTTCCTTGTTTTGTTGACTGTACAGATCCATATAGTATGACCTCCTCTCAACAATAAATATCAGTCACTTCAAGAAATAAAATTTCCTTGGGAAATGTCCCCAACCTCCCTTGGGAAATGCACCCATCTTGTTGCCCTTTCCTCTCCTCTTCAAAGCTCTCTCAGAAATCTCTCAATGCCTTCTTCTCATTGTGTCTTGCACATTACCCAATGCATTATCTTATAATTCTAAAGTGACCTTTCACCTTCCATGTGTGTTTTCACCTTCCCCATCCCTAAATCCAAAGGCCAAGATCTGATCTTGCCTTTACATGATCAAGGGACATGATTCATTCCCTCCAAAATAAATCACTTAAAATATTAAAGTACAAATTCACTTTATAACATAAGTGCACTTTATGAAATAAAGTCACTTTAATATTAGAAGGTACACTTAATAAAAATTCACTTTAATAAAATAACCACTTTATTACAACTTTATAAAAACCCATTACAAAGTCAAGTTCCTAGTAGTGTAAATATAAGGATGCTTCCACTTACAAGACAAAACATGTGGAGTACTGCCCAAGGTATAAAATCTAACAAAGTGTGTGTGCGAGAGTGTGGGAGGGAGAGAGAGGAAGACATATGGGGGGTTAGATAGTGTGTGTGGGAGGGAGAGAGAGAAAGGCATAATAAGGTAGTAGAGAGAGTGTGTGAGAGTGTGAGAGGGAGAGAGGGGGAAAGAGAGAGGGGGGTAGAGAGAGAGGTAAATGTAGAAGAGAGGGGTAGATGTAGGAGAGATAGAGGAGAGATAGTGGGACGAGAGGGGGAGAGAGAGAGAGAGAGAGTGAGAGTATGAGAGGG
>ML795201.1:536151-550114 GCA_009831015.1 Picea engelmannii | reverse complement strand
GGGGGGGGGGGGGGTAGATGTAGGAGAGGGAGGATAAAGATAGATAAGGAAATGATTTCTAGGAGTGTGTGCATGCTCGTTTGAATTCATTTTTTTTGGGTGGGATTGACAAGGCGTATGCTGACTTGGTTGGCTCAGATTTAGGTTCGGGATGAAAAACCTAGTGGTTAGGTCTGCAAATTGATAAAAACCTCATTTTTTGTTAATACCCCTCTATATCTTTGCCTTTGATGTTATTTTTCTATAGGATAAACAATTCATTTGTTGACGAAACTATAGACATAGATCGAGCCGGCTATGAAGATTTCAAATATATAATTTAAAAAAAAATTAATATTGTTTACTATTTTTAATTTATTTTTGTCTTCACCTATATCAAAATCCTAGAATAAATATCTCTCTTATTTATTCTATAAATTTTTCTCGGCTTAACCATTTCTCAAATGAGTTATATGCAACACTAGAGGAGACCAATACCTACAATCTAAAAAAAAGTGTTTTGATCATGTTAAGACCCTTTTAGCTTGCACGAACAAAAGACGTTGTAATTTCAAACATATGTTTACTTTGATAATTTAAAAAATATATAAAATTCACATTAAATATTTCCAAAAAATACATGGAATGAGAAAAACGGGTTCTCCACAAGTATACAAGTTTTTTGGAACGAATTTTCATTTTTAAGAAACTCAACACCTTCACGAACAAAAACATTTACCTTATATTTTGTTAGAAAATTAATATACCATTGTTAGAAAAAATCAAATTTGACCTAGTTATTCACAATGTCTATGAATAAAAGTTGTATATTCAGAAAGATAATTCAATTTCCTATGTTTCATATTCTTACACCATATTTAAATTCATTGTAAAAGTACCTTGAATAATCCCTCCAAGTTAACTTACTGTTGTTTTTCCATGTTTGCATTGCCACTAACGCGTCATGAGAGACCATCATTAGCTTGCACTCACCCATAAATTAATTAACTTGAGAAAGAGTAGGCTTGATTTTTATGCATATAATATGAGTAAGAACCATCATAATCTTAAAACACATTAAGTAGATATTCAAAGGTGTAACTTGACTATTGGAACATAAAGCAAGACAAACAAATTTATAAATTTTGATAACATTAAATCTTACATTCCTATGAAATTAAAGATAAGACTTGGAACGATAATGAAATCATCAATAAGATGAAGTTGAAAGACTACAAATATTTTATCCATCTTAATTTTGACATTCAAAGCTAATTTTTCAATATTACGAGTTAAAGAATGAATATTGTTAAAATCAAGACCAATGCTCATGAGCTCCATAGTGACATTGGTTGCTAGAAAAAGTTGTTTTATTTTACATAGAAAAATTTCCTCTAGTTTCGAAAATCCAAAAAAAACAAAAATTTAGTGTTCCCATCAATTCAAGAACTCTTATTGAATTTTTGATGGTTAAGGTTGATTCAAAATTGGGTGAAAGGTCTAAGGGTATTGTTTCAATATGCATGAACCTTGGATGCAGGGAAAATTTGAAGGATCCATATTTACCTTAAAGTGTAGAAACCTTGACAACTCTCAATAATTCTTAAACTGCAAGAACTCTTATAGAATTCTACAAATTTTGTATAGTTTCTAGAAAATTTTGGTGATTTTTACAATAAAATAATTTTATCCTATAGAATTCAGGCGAATGATTTTAGAGAAAAATAGAAATTGACGAATCTTGATTTTGGAAAAAGACATGGAAATTTTAGCCCATGGGAGAAATTTAGCCCCTAAAATTTTCCATGATTATATCGTGGTAGAACTCTACTCATGCCCAAAACTAGTACCAAAATCTTATCATATTTTTTATTGGAAAAATGATCTATTTGCTACAAGATTATCTTACTTCATCATTACACTGTTATGATCTTTAACCTGATAAATTGAATCACGAACAAAATATAAAAATGTTCCACACTTTATTAATATAAAAAACTCTTAATGTAGGACAACACAATAAAATGACCATTTTATGGAAGGAATCCACTCATGCTCACTTGTCGCTTATGTTTGAATGACCTCTAAATGAGCCAAGTTCCAAATACAATAAAGTCTACACCTATCCCATAAGGAAGACTCCGTTCTCATTTGTAGATAACAAGAAAGCCCTAATTATACAACCTCCTAACTACCTAGTGAACTTTATTTAATGATGTCACATTATATTTATTCAATACCAACTACCATAGTGGGTCTTATTTAATAATAATAAACATGGTGGACCTAGTCCACCTTACATTGAATGACATCCACTATTATTACTCTAATGAGCCCTTGACCCCATTACACTCCTAAAGAGGATCCCAACATAAACTAACCCAAAACACCTTGAGATGAGCACATTTGTAAAATTTATGATACAAATGAGATTGAGAGTGAGGATAATTTCTTTTTAACATGTCCTACCCTTAATAATATAAAATCTAGACGTACGTAATCATAATGATCTTAATACTTTCATCTTTATTATATTTAAATATAAAATGAAATTGTAAAGAAGATTTATTATATTTTTTCTTATTTTTATAATAAACAATATTAACTTTGAAAAAAACACATCATTAATAATAATAGATACATTATATATTTATATAAATAATAAAATACTTTTCCTAGCAATTTATGTTAATTATTATGTCTAATAATAAACAATAATAAACTTCACAACACATGTGTTTCCTTTTAAAAGGTCAAAAGTTCAAATCCAGGGGGTAGGGTAGAGTAGGGTAGGGTAGGGTATGTATACCTCCATAAAAGTTATTAGTCAAATGGTTGGATAGAAGGAGTCTCATATACCTATTTGATTCCGACTTAGCCGTGACCTTAAAAATAAATTATTATTATTATTATTATATAATTATCTCAATAAATGAATAAAACAAACATGTAAAAATTATCATTTTAAATAATGAAAAAAATGCTACTTTATGTAACCCATTTGTGAGTTTTATGGTAGGGTTATATCAACCACACACGCAAATCTTTCAAGCGAATCCGTACTCATATTTTAAGGGCCACCCCACATACAAATATTTCAAAAGTTATTATTTATGAAAGAGTTTTCAATTGATTTGTACAAATAACAACCTCCATCTAACTTTTTCCTCCATCATTGGGTGTGAGTTGGATTATAATGTAGCGATGAAGGACCCCACAAACAAATATTCCAAATCCGTATGTAGATAAAATCCTTTCAACAAATATTCCAATTCTTGTACTGCTCTTTCGTATTATTACGCCCCTCCACTATTTTCAAAAGCCCCCATACACATGGCAGTAAATTAATACCATTCCCCCATGGTGTGGGGAAAATTATTTTACACCTATTAAATTTATGATGCGGACTCCGACGAGGTGTGGTGAATAACACTCTCAGATATTAGGTAAACGTTTTGACGAAAACAGGTAACCCGTGTGCCGCCGGCTGAGATCCGGTAGACTTCCCAGCAGTAAGCGGTGTGCCGCCGGCTGAGATCCGGTAGACTTCCCGGCAGTCCCCTCTCCAGACTAACCTAACTGGCCAAACATCAATTTCAGTTTCGGTCTGAGTTTGTTTGGGCATCCAATTCATTCCATTCGTATAAATTTTCTGTGCAGGAAACCGAGGAGTCGATGAGGATCCGGAACAGTTCCTTCAGCGCTGTGTTTTCATCGCGGCGGTCGTGTGAAAAGAAGGCAGGGAATCGTACATTCACAGATGAAGTAAAGGATGAAGAAAATATGTTTTTTCTTCCTCTCGGGCCAGCTGCCATGGACTCCCAGCAACCTCTGGACGATGATACAATTTCTGGAAGTGGGACAGGGATTGACTGGATCCGTGCTCAGATATACAACTGGAAATGCTGAAAGCTGAGGGGCCATTAAGGCAAGTGCCTGATCTTAGTTTGATTTTGGTTTTCGTGTCTTATAACTCCTGTAACTTAAAATGGGTGAAAAAATTAAGAAGCTAGATTCCTGTATGTAGTCGAATTTTTAGGACCTCTTTCTCTGCCTTCCGATAGCCGGTTCGGCAGGCAAGGAAGGAAGAGGAATTCTTAATGCAGCCACGATATTCCAGATACACACAGGGGGTTAATGCCCACTGAGATCCCTCTTCCCTGTCATGTCCAACTACTATTTGCAGAGCACATATTCCAGACCATAATCTAGTCGATTTTTTGACTAGATTATTCAAAACCAGAAAATGCGAACCTTGTCTATCACTACCTAAAGTTGAGAAGCTATATGGTATAAACAGTTGAAGCCAATGTCTGAATTCAATAAGCGCCCCATTTAATTCTTGTCTCCAATCACAGTAGCATTTTGCAGGCAAATAGGATGGCTACAGACGAAATAATGCATAGTATCAGTGAATATCAAGAAGCACAGGCACCGCAAAACTACTTTAATAAATTTATATTCGCTTCGTCCAAGTTAGTACTTTGTGTCGATCTAAATTTTCAGCACAACATGGAAACGCAATATCAGAACAGGATCGTAGCGAATGTCAGATCTGCGGGGTTGCATACAAGAATTGTTTTATGAGAAGATTTTCCTCTGTAAAATTGTCACTGTGGTTGCGAGATACTGAAATTAGCAGTAGGCTAAAAATTATACGAAATAAAAAATTTCTTTCAGGGATATTTGTCTGAAATCTGGTCAGAAATTGTTGGATTCGTAGATTTAAGTGGTCATCTTTGTAAAATTTGAGTGTCTTGAGAGTTTTTCAACATGCTGAATCCATTTCTACATTCAAAATGGATTCCGAATAACAAAAAAAAAAAATAGATTCGTCTAAATTTATATTGCCGGATTCCAATAAAAAAAACCATTTCATAGAACAACTAGCCAGTTTTTCAACATGCTGAATCCATTTCTACATTCAAAAATGGATTTCTAATAACAAAAAAAAAGTGATTCGTCTAAATTTATATTGCCGGATTCCAATAAAAAAAAACATTTCGTAGAACAGCTAGTCAACGCCCTGAAATTATTTTAGATTTCTTCTCATTTCTATACAGTTAGAGTCATGGGAAGGTTAAAAACCCAAATGTAAAGTACACTAGCACAGCCACAAATTCGTGGCTGGTGAAAGCCGAAGGAGTCGGAAGAAGTTGGCTAGAAGGAGGAGTTGGCTGGAAGGAGACAGTGTGTCCAGAACGTGGCTGGTGAAGACCAAAGTTTTAGGTTGACCTAGAAAATAAAACCCTAATCACTCATACCTGACAATCAATGTTCCTATTCAAGCTTATGAGATGCCTATTCAATGTTACTAAAACACTCTCACAGACACTCATTCTTTTTCAATGTAGGATTAGTGATGGTTGCTACTATGCGCGTTACGGGAATCCCATGATTCAGCTAAATTAACTTGTGTCAATACTTCCATGTGTTGCTCAAGCTTTCATGCTTAATTTCCACTGTTTCTTCTCAGTGCAGGCGGAGAAACGGAAGGGGTTGGAGGTGTTCGCAACGAATTAGTAGGGTGTTCCCTGTGCGAGCACCATCTTGTCATGATTCAAATAATTGCGTTTGATAGATGTTGCTTCCTCGTATGTAACGTTCAGTTTGATCGTCATTACCAAAAATCTCAAAAGCGATCCTTGAAGCTCGTAAGTTGAACTGTATTAACCTCCGTTCTGCGGCTCAATGAAAGAAAGAAGAGCCAACCCTGTGCTACAGAATGCTATAAACAGAGATGTTCTGTTTTTGGTAAACTATGCAAAGTTATTTTTATATCAATTTTGACTAATAATGAACAACTACGTACACACTTGTATTGCATTACTTTGCTAGATGCGATCTCCTATTCTATTTTGTGAATCCATACGCTTTTTTAAGTATAAAATGTTACATTTATGTATACCACGTTTTAAAGCTTTAAGCTGTAAGCTGCGATTCAAAACTTGCAAAGAAAAATTGACTATAATGTTTGCTTGTACCTGAAAAAATATTCTAAATTTGCTTACTAACTAAGAGAAACCTAAAGATGATGAATTTTTATATTATGAAGTTTTTATAAAAAATTTAGCTACATGATAATTGTTATATAAATAATATATTTATTATACCTACATAGGCAGATATAATGTAATTTAGGCCGATATAATGTAATTTATCTATGGTTAATATTATTTGGCTCTGAATAAGTGATAATGTAATTTATCCATGGTTAATATTATTTGGCTAATAAGTGATTAATTTGTTTCTAAAATTGATTGAATTATATAACTTGAAAAAATATTTTTAATTATATTTAAAAAGTATTTATCTAATATCTAATTGACTAGTTAAAACCATACAACTTGTTATATGTCAACATTAATATTACAACTTGCTATTTAGAGGTAGGATTTACTTGTGGTTTTTGCAAGTGTAATTACAGTTGCTATTGCTGTTTTTTTATTGAGGAATTTTACAAAGGGAGTGAAGCAAAGGAGGAAACTGGTAAATTTCTATGTGTGGGCCACTAGTATCCATAATGAACACCATAATAACAACTTTCCATTCAAAACTATTTTACTCATGCACCTTATTAATCAAAACTATTCCACATGTTTTCTATCCATCACCAATTTCTCAAGTTCAATAGGTGATGCACCTTATTAATCAAAACTATTCCACATGTTTTCTATCCATCACCAATTTCTCAAGTTCAATAGGTGATAAGTAGTTATATACAAGTGTGTTGTGTTTGAGTTTTGTTAGGGTCCTACCCTAACCCCCTTACATACTTTATTAATGTATGAGAAGACTTTCATTGAATAAGGACCATTAGATAGTTAGTTAATAATCACTTATTATAAAAAGAGACATTAATTAATAAAGCTCAAATTAGTTAATCTACCTTCATTATAAGTGAGCTTGTAGGTAGTTAAGATTCTCTATGAATAGGAATATATTGAGTAGAAGGTTATGCAATGTTTTGTTAATAATTGTTAAGATTCTCTATGGATATGTATATATTGAGTAGAAGGTTATGTAATGATTTGTTAATAATTGTTATTGTATTTGGAGCTTTTCTATAACAAGTTTCCCCCTTGAAGAGACAAGTGAAAATAACTCCCTATTTATTATTTTCAAAACCCGGTTTCGAACCCGATATTGTTACATTGATGAGAGGCCAAAGTGCCATCATTATTAATAATAAATACATTGTTGGCTGCTAGACGTACAAGGACTAGACTTATAGGGGGGTATGATTCCACAAGAGAGGTGGATAAGGGGCTAAGTGATTATTTATTTTATATTACCAATTTTCTGTGAATTCAGGGGGAAATTAGTTATGTGAGATCTCGGGGAAAGACCAAGAGGTTCTTGATCCCCACCAATTACAAAAAACCCGTCCCTTGTCTCCGGAAGGGGTTGGTTGTGTTGATGTTTGGACAACATCGGGAAAACATTCTCTTACAATAATAATTAATAATATAATTATTGATTATTAAATATCATATATAATAAGTAAATGATAATAATAAATAGTCATTATTATTAAAGGGATGCATCCTTTCATGGATGGTCACCATATGTTCCCTATATATGGAACACTCATATATATAATAATATATTGAACATAATAATATATCAGAGTCAGAGTGGCTTGACTTCTTCACAGAGGGCCCACAAAAATGAGAGTAGAGTAAAATGTTGGGAGTGTTAAATTTATGGGTTTGTTACAATCTCTATGTACAACATATTTACTTTTTTTACTCCTACCTAAATTATGGAAAGAATTGCATAAATTATGGTGGGGCAGTAATCTCTAGTAAAATTGTTTAATTATCTAAATATGAGGAATGTAATGGAACAATTTAACAATGTAATGGAACAATTTAATGTGTTTTTTTTGGATCAATCTAATATTACTATAAAAATATATTTAAAAGACACAACAATAGACACTTATTTTTTCTCTTTCACGCGTGGGATAAGTGATCTAAGGAAGAGACTAAGAAGTTGAATTTTTTTGAGTTAACTAAGAAGTTGAAATTTTTTGAGTTACTTATTGATGTTCTAGTGTTTACTAAAGTAATATTGTATATCATTGGAAGTAATTACCACTTGTGGAAAATTGTTCTTGTTTAATTTAACACTAGAAAATCAACATGGGTAGCCGTATGACATCGAGTATATGATGGATGTGTGTTGGTAGTCGTATGACATCGAGTATATGATGGATGTGTGTTGGTAGCCATATGACATCAAGTATATGATGGATGTGTGTTGGTCATAGTAGAAGACATTATTTGGAGGGTCATTGTATATAGTTGTGCATAAGATAAATTGATCTCCTCTAGAAGATGCTTTTTGTTGTTCTTGTTGTTCCGGGAAGGTCACAGGTAATAGCTATAAGAAGGGGCCATAATGATGGTCGCAGGAGGAAAACATGGAGGGAAATACCTTCCAACATGATATCAAGGAGAGACATTGCCAGACACGATGCTCAGAGACAAGAAGTCTCTAGGAGCATTGTACCTCCCAGAATGGGACCATGCCAGATAACATAGACAATTCTAATGATCCTAGATACAACGAGTCAAGACTGACTATAACACAACTATGGTAGATCCAGTAGAGGAGGAAAACAAATTATGAGATTTAGAGGGAGTAGGTGTAGCAGTCCCAATACATGAGTCGAGCCATGAGATGTTGATGAAGTAGGCATGGCAACAATTCCAGTGTATGTAGAGGCACTACCAGAGAGGGAGGTGGTACTACATCCAGAGGGAGCAGAGATTGAGTTACCTCCATAGAAGGAGGAAGAGCTACCTTCAGTGTCAGAGGGAGCAGAGACAAAGGAGGAGTCACCTTGAGCTCCAAAGGGAATGTTGATGTTTTTCAGCTTCTTGAGATATTGGTTTCATGAGGGAACTTCGATATATCAAGTATGGTCGAAGATGACTTAGCATGATCAACATTTACCTATGTTTCTGTGGGAAAAGGAATCCATGATTGCAATGTATGTTCAGAACAGAAGTCCTCATAAGAATTTGATGAACATGACACCCGATGAGGCCTTCATCAGAGTGAATCGTGAGGTTGGAAACTTCATGATATTTGGGGTGTCCAATATACATTCATGTACCCAAGGAGAAAAGGGTCAAGTTAGACCCTTCATGAAGAAAGGGTACATTTGTGGGGTACAATGAGCCTTCGAAGGAATACAGGATCTACATCCCTGGTCAGAGACAAATTGAGGTGAGAAGAGATGTTACCTTTGAGGAGGAGGTATCCTTTAAGATATCTAGAGGGTTTCACATGGAGATTGATCAAATGGATCCAATTGATCTCGTTGATCCTGTAGCTCCATTTGATGTTCCAGAGATATTGCAGTAGGTCAAAAGAGAAAAAGCATATGCAGTTCCTCGTGGTACCTTTCAAGTGAGAAAGAGACCTTAGATATATTCATGATATGCTGCAGATATGAGACACATCATTCATTTTGAGCCTTCCTATTATGAGGAGGAAATTAGTCATCCAATATGGAGGGATTTCATGGTGGAGGAGTATCAATCCATCATGAAAAATGATGTGTGGAATATTGTTCTGAGACTTGAGAGGAAGTCTGTAGTGACTTCCAAATGGATCTACAAGAACAAACACATAGTTGACAGTAATATGGAGAGGCACAAAATGATATATGTTGCTAGAGGATTCTCTCAGATGGAGGGAATAGATTATATGGAGACATTTTCTCCTATTGCTCAATACACTTCTATCCAGATGATTATTTCCCATGCAACATCCATGGGTTGGAGAGTACATCAGATGGATGTAAAGACAAACTTTCTCAATGGAGAGATCGAGGAAGAAATATACATCGAGAAACCAGATGGTTTCATGATACATGAGAAGGAGTCTCATGTCTATAGGTTGAAGAAGGCCTTGTATGGACTCAATAAACCACCTCAAGCTTGGTATGCAAGGATTGATGGACACCTGATGATTTTTAGGATTCAACAAAAGTATTGGCGATCCTAGCCTATACTACAAGACTTTTAATGGTGAGTCCTTGATTTTGGTCCTCTACATTGATGATTTATTCCTCACCGATACAGAGAGCCTTATTGTTGAATGAAAGTATGCATTGGCCTCTAAGTTTGAGATGAAGGACCTTGGTATGATGCAATACTTCTTGGGAATAGAGGTGTGGCAAAGAATTGATGAGATATTCCCGATTAAGAGGAAGTACACAATTGAGATATTGAAGAAGTTTGGGATATTGAACTTGAAGCCTGTGGCTACAGCGATGGTGATGAATCTGAAGAATCTAAGTTTCTCTTCTTCCAATTCTAAAGAAATTGATCTGACTTTATACAAACAACTAATTGGATAATTGATGTATCTAGTTAACACCAGACCAAATATTTGTTATGAAGTGAGTGCACTTAGCCAGTTTATAAGTCAGTCGAGATAGACACACTAGATTGTTGTGAAGCATGTGTTGAGATACTTGTGAGGCACAATTGGACATGGTCTGATATATACTTTGAGTATTGATATGATATGGCAGGAATATATTGACTATTATTGGGCAGGGACTTGGCTTGGGAAAGGAAGATGAATTATTGAAGAGAATCCACAATTTTATGTGCTATAGAGATGGTTGGTGTAGTCCAACCATGATCTGAGGCCTACATGTCTGAGATGCTTGTCCTATGACCATTTTTATCACAGTTGTGAATCTTGAGAGTCCCATCATGGAGATTCTAGACCATCTGCATTGGAGCCCTAAATGGAGAAGGATTACCCGATGGACTGCGTGGCAGAGAAGGGTGGAGGTGTATTCTCTTGGGTGGTGCAGGTTGGGTATAAGAGAGTTGGGTACATGGATTGCTATGAGTGCTAGAGAAGCATGTGAGAGGATTGTTTTTGGAATCCAAGTAACACTATGTAACCATCCTTGTGGATTCATAGCCCTAGCTCGGGGATGACATTAGTGTTGAGACTTGGAACAATAGTGTCTATGGTTGGGTGGAATGTCGTTGGTCTACAACCAGTTGGTGTCTTATTTTATAAAATATAAGTGATCTCTATTATGGTTTCTTTTCTTATGTATTTGTTTCCCTGCATATCAAATTATTATACCTAAGATTGTACCTATAATGTGCATGCTGGCTAGTTAATGTTGTGCATGGTATATCGTGCATGTATTTTATGTTGTGGTATGAATCTTGATCATTGCATGCGTGTATTTCATGCTTCTTTATTAATTAAGTGTTATCATAGTTTCAAAATAAACCAATAGATGCGTTCTTGGTGTGGCAAGCCTTCTTGTGGGAGGCTGGGTATGTTACAGTTTGGTAACAGAGAAAAAATGTAAGGGTGTTTCCTACCCCATGGGTGGTTGGAGAGGTTACAAATTGGTATCAGAGCTTATGGTTCAAACACCAGACTGTTACGGGCCAAAACAAGTGCGAATTGAGAATATTCATTGTTACATATTTTATATATATTTGTGTGAATTTGGGAAAAAATGGTGGAATCATTTGAGTGAAATCCCCCAAATTCATGAATGGATCTGATTTTGAATGATTTCAAGATCGTCTAATGAGTTAATGGATTCTATTTGTGGAGTTACAGAGCTGGATTCGACTTGGAAAGTGGAAAATTCAAGTTTTAATGGTCGTTGTAATGCTGGATAGAGTTTGGGGAATCAACGATCGAGATCGTGTTCGATCTTGGATCAATGACCTCGATTCATCCTTGAAAAAATTTAAAAAAAATTGAATGTTGGAAAGTTTGGCGGAATCATTAAATCAATGGTTGGGATTGATTCGACGATTTGGAAAATGAGGAACATTGACGATTCCTATTGATTTCGACTGTTGGGAGTTGGAGAAAACCAACGGTCAATATCGTCTTGGCTGGGAGATCAACGACCCAAATTCACCTGTGATTTTGTCAAAAATTTCTAAGTGTGGAAGTTCGACAAAAACAAATCGTTGACGGTCGATGGTTGATGAATTAGGTGAAGGTTTGAAGATCGAGCAAGAAATCTCTGATTGTTGATGAATAATGCTTAGGGATAGACAGAAAACCCCTGAAGTTTCGAACTATGGAGTAAATCTGAACCCTCCATGTTCAGGTACACGTGTCCGAAGATTAGCAAGGGTCGTAAGTTCGATGTTCAACAGTCCGGGGGTATGGTGGTGCTCAGCAGCAGAAACATTCGAAGTCTCGAAACCCCAAAGTAAATATAGACCGTTCATGTTATTAACATGTGTCTACCAATTAGTCGTTTCGGGAGTTCGATGTTTGGGGAATTTGTGGTGTAGTGGGGAGAATTTTCCTGAAGTTCTAAAGCCCTGAAAACGTGAGACATTGGGGTGATGTGGCCTATTGATGTCACCTAGGGTGATGTGGAAACACTTGGTTCTTGCCACATGTCACTGTGTTTCATGTTTTCCAAAGAGCATTCGTGCTATTTATTATATGACACGTGTGACCCGTCAGATAGGGCCACATGTTCATACCTTATTTTCTTCCACATGGTGGTAGATTCTGTAGTATGAAGACTTGTCACTCTGGAGGATTCAAGGCATAAGAAGTGGGGTTGAGGACTCCCGAAGGACCAAAGGCTCGATTCCATATCAGACCTTGATTATAGGAGACAGGTGGTGCAATATCCAAAGGTCCGGAGACTTGGGACTCCAAAGATTATAAGTGTAGGTTACTTGGGTCTTCAACTCCCGAAGGCCGGAGTTAATCTCCACCATTGATCGAGAGGTGACATGTGGAGGAAGGAGAGGACCTCCAGTACTTCAAAAATCTGGGAGATCTGTGGAAAGGTGCTTGGGAAATCCCTGAAGCCTGGAGTTGTGAAGGAATCCTAGTCATTGATTGGGGTAGGATACGTGGCAACAGATCCTACAGTCTGAAGACTTGGTACTCTAGAATAATTGAGGGTGTAGACAATCCGGAACTCTCGAAGCTCAGAGTCTCAGAGTTCCTGTTAACCATCGATATAAGCCCTCGATCGATTCTCAACCACACGATCCTTGATATAGTGTTTTTTAACACAAAAGTATTAGGAAAGATTTGTCCCGCGGTTTCGAGCCATGGTCACTAGGGAAAGTAGTTTGAATGAAGTGCCTGTGAAGAATTGATTTCTGTATCAGCCCAAGGATAACATGGAATTTTTATTCGTATAATTCTTCATGAGTTGAAAGGATCTGTAGCATTATTGACAATTTTGTTTCTCATATGCTTAATTTTGACAAAATGGTCACTTGCACATTTTGCAGAGTTAAGGGATTTACACACATCATCTCATAATGTGTATTGAGTAAATTGGAGAAGGAAAGGGATCCTCTATCCACGATAAAGAGGTCGAAGGCTAGAATACCATAATTGGCAATGCAGAAACATAATCCAATGGGCTCAAGGGTCGAGGGGAGAAAGAAACATTGCTAGAAACTGTGAAGAGCCTGAAAATAGAAGTACATAGCTACAAGGAATACAATGAGAGGATGATGAGGGAGAAAATTCAGATAAATGATCGAGTGTTGTAGAGCCTAAATCATTTGCAGATAAGAGATGATCGTGGAAGAGATGGTTATTCTAGAAGTTCTAGCAGATCTCAGAGACACCACTCACCTCCTTACTCAACAAGAAGGTTTTATGCATATGATTATTCCTTAAGCAATCCAGAGGTTTCTCCTGTTAGGCACCAAAGAAGGAGACAAGAGGTGGAAATTTTTCAAGGAGAGATGAGAAAGATCAAGCCACCATCCGTTGATGGTTAAAGAGAAAGGGAAGATGACACTAAAGCATGGTTGTTGGGACTCAGGATATATTTCCAATTGCACAACTATTCATCAAATCTGGAAGCTAGAATTCCCACATACCACTTACATGGGAAAGCTTCAATGTGGTGGGATAAACTAAATCAAGTTGAACATATCAATGAGAATAGGATCACTTGGAATCAATTCAAGAA
>ML795201.1:505359-536051 GCA_009831015.1 Picea engelmannii | reverse complement strand
ATAAATCTCTAAATCTCAAGTTTGAACAGAATAATTACTGCATGTTAATTATTGGACATAAAATATGGATATCATATAAATTTTATCATATCAATCTGCAATAAACCATGATAGCTAAAGCAATCACGATCTAACTACAAATCAAAATAATCATAACTTGAATAAAATCACGATAGAGAGAAGCTAAAGCTGTGAAAATATCATATTCCATTCAAGTGTGTAAATCATAAATCCATAGTTTTTTCCCCCAGACAGAGATGATCTCAAGTTTACAAAACAACATACTTATATAGGTTACAAGAACAAAACGTTTCATGTTGATAACATGCAATTTGTTCCAAAAAATGTGGGGGATGCAACCTCCCAGATTCTACTTGATACCAAAAACTAATAGCCTATTCTATTTAAAAACATAAAGATAGTATGTTGAGAGATGCCAACAGTGCTTCAAATCTCCTTAGAAATCATAGGATCCTGAAAACAAATAAGAATAAAATATTTCAAATGTATTTTCAGTTATCAAAACAAGTAATTCGAATTTTTCTAACTAGCTATAGAATCTCACGATTCTGTAGCTAGTTATAATTATAACTAGAATCATATTTTATTGAATCAATCAAAACAAACTAAAGGTAATCTGTGAAAACAAATCATGTATTCTAATTTGAAAAAGACAGAATCATACTAAACTTATTTAAAAAAAATCATACCTCAAATTAAGGGATTCGAACTAATCAAGCAATCTTTGAATTTACTATTGCAGTCGCTACTTCCATGTTTTTAAAAACAATAGACCTTGTGGTTTTTTGGCGTTTGTCTTTGGTTTGAGCTACGGATTGGAGTCTTCTATTCTCCTTTGTTATCGAATTCACCTGGTCTTCCAAGGATTTAAGCCGAGACTGAAATAAAGGCACATCTTTGTAATGCCCATCGATCCAGGATCGACATTCATTACAGTGCGGATGTATAGACTGTGTATCGACACTGATAGTATTAACAGGTGGGGAATCTTCCATTGGACCTGTAGGTTCATTGATGAGTTTGATTCCAGGGAAATCAGGATTGTCCTTTACACACAGTGTAAGGTTGGTAACATAATCGTAGGGTCTGTCAGAGCAAAGTCCATATGAATATGGATACTCTTCGGCCAAGAATCTTTCAATTTCCGAATCAGAATCCTCACTTACCACAATTTTGTTTTGGTCTACACAGGGCTTGGGTTTATTTCGAGCACATCGTGAAACCCAACGAGCAGCCCTTTTACTCTTATAATTGATATCGATGTTGCCTTTACACTTTTTCCTTGTGGATTTTTTAACAGTCTTAACACAACCCTTAGGATATGAATCTAGTAGACTGTCGGGTTGGGTAGAATCAGGATAGGTTGAGGGTTCCAAATTAGAAATAGGATCACAGGGCAAGAGAGAAGGAGGAGATATGGTAGGTTTCACGAGGCTTTCTGTGAAGACAGGCTTGTCAACCTGTCCCAACTCACTACTACCAAAACCATTTCATAACAGAAAAGCATCCCAACAATCATTGTTTAATTTCAACTGATGTATAATAATAATCTTGATTAAACAATGGTGGAACAAACTGGAATCAGACTTCTTCCTCTTAAACCACTTTGCCATCTTGTATAGACTTCGAAGGAGGAAATAGGGCATGTTCAGGGGGAAATCGATAAAACTCATAAGCAATCGCAAGTGATACAAGAAAACCAACACATATCTTCCCTCACAGGTAATGAACTATTTCACAATAGCTAACAGATCATGCCATCTAGGTTTTAAAGCTGAGACAGGCATACGTCGGTCACAACTGGTAATTCTCCTTGAGGTGAACAACAATGAACAGGGAACCTCTTCAACCTTTGAGTTTTTGAACCATTTTTGCCCCACAGCTGGCAGACCGGTAGCTTGGCTTATAAAATATTCATTTAACTCAAGCTGGACGTCTCCTATTTTTGCTCTGCAACCTTCAAATGTCAACGCGAATTCTTGAGCAACTCTTATATTAAAACCCTTGAACTTTTCAATAAACACACGCCAACCGTTCCTTTCTAAGTTATCTCTGGTATTGTCAAATGATAACAAGGTCTGGATTCCATTGGGCTCAATCCTCACCACAGGAGCCATGGCTAACAGAAAGTAATCAACACGAGAATCAGAGGTAGGGTTTGATAAAGAAAACACATAGCCATAGCCCTGAGTTTCCTCAATGCAATACAAAGACAGCTCGAAATGGTAGGCAGGAGTGTTAATTACCATGTGTGTGAAAGAGGTCATGTAGATCGAGGCCATGCAGATTAATAATATCGCGTTGTACTTAAAATAACATCTTGGCACATTAGTACGCATAAGGATCAGAGAAGTTGAAAACAATAGTATGCATATCCATGACTTGATCACAAAGATTAATGTATCAAATAGACATCGAACCATTAAAAAATTTTTATGAATCAAAACCCCATTGATATTAATCGAACACTAAAAGAGTGGAGGTTTTATACTTATGTAACCAAGGAATGGCTAGAGTCTAGGACCAAAGAGTTATAAACTGGGAAAATCATCAAGTTCATAGCGAAAGACGACAATTCGACAATAGACCATATGAACAATTATCCTTTGATCAAAAATCAAAATCAAGTGTGAATTCCAGCTGTGAGTTTTCATGCTTACAGCATGAAAACAAAAATCGAAAAGCAGGTATGTAGAAAGTGACAAGTGACAAGTGTTGTTTAGTGAGAAAGGTTGTGACGAGTAATGAGAATTTAAAGACCCTGTGTAGGTAGCTTGTAAAAATAGAGATTATATTATTGCTGCCAACAATGGCGACACACTGGTAGAAGTAGTTATCTCTACCAAATGAATGAGTTCAAATTAGGATAAACAGAAAAAACTTCGAATCGAAAACAACCAAAAAGCTGTCTGAACATCATTATCAATTATAAAACATTCCAGTTTCAGATTACTGTTATTTTAAAAGACGAAAACTGGCAACAATCTTAATAGAAGAGAGTCATGATATTAAAGTTAACAACTTCAATAGTGTTGATAGGGTCGCTGCTGTCAGTGAGCGTCCATAGCCTCGACAGGGATGTCATTTAACCCACTCTGATATCTGTATCCTGCTAAGAAGTTCCAGATCAAAATGAAGGACATTAAGGTCACAAGAATCCATATCTGATAATTTTCATGTACCTGACATTGCTTCGCTGCCAACGGGCCTATTCAGTACCCTGACGAAGTTATCTTGGCATCATGCATGCATTTACCCACTGCTAGAAGACCTGTTCAGTATCCCAGCGGGTTTACAAGCACTTCCCACATCTCTCTAAAGGTTTATTTAGTTTTAAATATATTTAATAGAGCGGGGTGACGCTAAAAATCCTAGTTTTGGACACATCGTAGTAAATTGCACATCTTGAAGAATTTTCTTAGCTATCCTTCATTAAGATCTAGAAATAGTTTGTTAATAAAACCGACATTCGAGGGCAGGGAGACATCTCTGAGTTGTTCTTTTAAGGAACAGGGATAGCGTAAGAAGAATTTTTATGGATGATCGTGAGTAACTTCAGTTATAGATTGAAATCAAGAAACATTTTTCAAACAACAAGTTATCTTTAACATGGCTTGCAAACTCAGAAGAATATCACAATTGATGCTTAAACAACCTTCAGTAGTCATTTTTAGAGGGGAATTTTTTTTGTTCTCTTTGTTTGAACTAGCCCATGGTGTAGGCATGTGCATATCAAAAATAAAAATTGGTAAGCATAAGGGAAAAATCAAAACAAACCAGCGAAGAAAAACAAAAAGCAAGCAAAACAAAAATATTTACATAGTGTACATGGGAGTGTCATCAGGCGAAGTACCTTTTTAGAGCTTGGCCATTCAATGGATAGGTGTCTGGCTGTCCCTCTAAATTCTGTAATCAGAAGGAACTTGGACCCAATTTCTTAGCAATTAAGAATGGTCCTAGCCACAAGTTATGAAACTTTGTATGTTCTCCTTTTCCCTCATGCGGTTTGTCCCATTTTAGGACAAGGTCACCTACCTCAAAATTTTTGTCAGAGGCAGAATTGGAATCAAACCAGTTTTTAACAATGAGTTGATGTTGATCCAATTTCCGTTTCGCTTGAGCCCTCACTTCTTCTAATTTTAACAAAGCGTTAATTCGATTCTCCAAAGGGGGGCAGTCCTCTTCTTGTACTTTCTACGATAGCTGCAGAGAGGGAAGGAGGACATGTGAGGGAAGGAGGACATGAACAATTATCCTTTGATCAAAAATTGAAATCAAGTTTGAATTCCAGAGTCATGAAAATAAAAATCTAAAAGCAGGTATGTAGAAAGCGACAAGTGACAAGTGTTGTTTAGTGAGAAAGGTCGTGACAAGTAACAAGAATTTAAAGACCCTGTGTAGGCAGCTTGTAAAAATAGAGATTATATTATTGCTGCCAACACATAGCAACACCCTCATCACTTCTCTGTCCCGTGTACTTATAGCTTCTGTACACCTTGTGCATGCAATGTACACCATGCCTCTGCCTGCTCACACTACGTTAATCTCTTCCACATCTCGAGTGCTCTGTCTGATCATCATGGTAACCCTTCAACTTTTCTGGCAGTTTTCCCATGTGGTCAGCATCACTGGATGTCATGCTAAGATTCCTCAGCCTCTCTGGCATTCGAGACTCTTCATATTCTCTGGCATAGTCGAGCTTATACTTTCTGCTTCAGTTACAAACTTCAACAATCATCCACTTTTTAGTCGCCTCCACGAACAGTTGTTCTATTGGCTGGTCTCTTGAGACTCTTCACCTCCTCTGTCAATCACCTCAAAGTGTCTTCGAGTCCTTTGGTAGAAATCATCACTGGTTTCTGCCAGGTTCACTGTGTCATGCAACAGTAGCCCTCCGATCTCCTTCAGTTTCATCTGCACCATTGAATGATCTTCATAAGCTTGCCTTTATTTCGTATTTCATCATTTCGGATTTCCTGTGGCCAAGTGTCTCGCCAGTCCATGTCGCGATCTCCGAAACTTAGAAATGGAGCTTTTATGTGCTAGCTCCTTCCTCTATATGACCATGGCCATGACCAAGCACTTGTTCATAAAGTGATTTTCGAGATTTCATTTTTTGGCATTTCGGGACTCCTGATGTTGAGAGTCTCTGACTTCTCCATCTCCTGGTAACTGAAATTCCAGTCTCCAATACATCAAAGGGGGTCGGATCAATGGTCCACGATCTCTTCAAACCAACGGCTCAGATCATTTCGCGATTTCGGCATTCCCGTGGTGAATGTTCTTGACACTTCCAACTACCAATCCATGAAACTTCGAAATGGCATGGGATCAACAGCCCCAATTAACCCTTGATCTGACCGCTCAGATCATTTCGTGATTTCGCATTTCACGATTTCGACATTCCTGTGGTATTATTTCTTGCCTCTCCATGTTGCGATTCACGAAACCCCAAAATGGAGTCTTTGACATGCTCTGATCTTCTACCACGCGTCCCTCTTGGATCAATGATCAAGATTTTATCAATACTTCACAACTCCACGAGCCTTCATTGTGCATGATCAATGGTCCATATTTGGCCTTGATCTAACGATTGAGATTATTTCGTGATTTCGCATATCACAAGTTCGAGAGGTGAAAGGCTGGAGCATTTCATACCTTTGACTTTCCAGTCAGTGAAATGATGATCTGTGTACACGTGTCTTGCACGTAGATGGACGGTCCTCCTTCTTTCGGGATTTTGTATACCCTCTTCTCCTTGCACTTTAATGAATGTGCAGGTTCTCCCTGATCCAACGATGGTCGAAACTTATGCTCAGATCTAACACCTGAGATCTGTCCTCCTCTTCTGCGTGTTCTTCTTGTCTACAATAAGATCTGATGGTCCTCCTTCTTTTGGGAATTTGAATGGGATCCAACGATCACTGACGCTTCTCCTCCCAAGCTTAGGCACTGCAATTGACTCTGCGCTAATTACTCCTGAGCTTACTTTGTTCTTGTTTTTCATCGATGCTTACTCTGATCTTGTCATCAATGACCTCCCTACAATCCTTTGCACGTTTTCTTCCATCTTTGCTACTATACTTGTCATCAATGACAAGCCTACAATGTTTGTAAAACATGCCAACACAATGTATATGCACCCTATACACAAGTATCCTGCGTATGCCTAAAAAATAGGGTTTTCTGTGAATCCAAGAATTTCATCGTCAACCCTTCGTGCTACCTGAGACGTTCACCACTTCATATGTATCCACAAGTATTTACAAGAATATTTACACAAGAAAATAGATATACAATATGTACAAGTGTATTCTTAATGAGTGAGCTTTTCCTCTTATTTATATCTTCATGTAGCATTACACTTTCCTTATTTTAGGGCTTCTTGATTTAAAATAAATTCTTTTGCAAAGCACTTTGACCCTTGGGGGCTTCTATAAGACTCATGAGGGGTTCTCCAACTTCATATGGTCATAACTCTCTAACCGTGAGGAGTTATGTGACGTTCCACATACCACCAGAAATGACATGACAAACACTATCCATCTAGGATAGTTTCACTAACAAATTCATTGTCCTTCATCCCATTATTCCACAATTAAGAATGGGTTCTCTTACTCCACAAAGCATCTTCCCATGAGGGCTTTCACCATAAGGGGAACACTTTGGAGTTCATCCATATTTACTTCTTATCAACCATGAAAAAACAATAACGAGTCATCTTTACATCAAACAATCTTGGTTCCATTACCCAAACCTTTATGCTACAGGGATTTCTTCAAGGGTTGACATCAGTGACAACCAACCTTAATCAACAGAAACAACTAAAAATCCCAGCCACTGAATATTCACAAGCAAAGGAAATGGCTAAGAGTGAACGCCACAAGGAGGAAATGTTGAAACTAATAATGGAGCAGAATGTACAAAATAAGGAGATGGAGGTCAAGCTAGATAAGTTAGTTAAAGAGAAGGAACAGAGTGTGCCAATGAATATCATCCCACTAGAATAAGTTCCTCTCACTACTTCATAGTAGTGAGTACAACATCACCCACAAGAATAGAAATTCCATCATCCATTCCAGTGACAGTTCCAGATGCATCGGAGAAATTGGTGAAGTCCATGGAGGACATGACCCTGTAAGGAGAAGAAATGAAAAGATTGAAAGAAGAGATTAATAACCTCCAGAAACTAAAATCCATGTTTCAGTCCAACTACAATACAAAAATTCACAAATCACAGAGACTCACTCAAGAAATACATAAGTTACAGAAGGAGAGAGTCATGGCCAAGACATTGTCAGAAGAAAAGGAAAAATATGGATGGACATCAAAAAATCAATGACAGAAATATGGCCCCTTATACAAATTGTGTTTGAACAACATGAACTGGTACAAATATCCAGACAGGCAATTGAAAAGATAAGGGAAGATTTGGGAGAAAGGCCCACATATGCCATTGAAATCATCAGGTTTTATGGCACAGGGGCAGACCCAGGGTTCAACGCTCAAGAGCACACCAACAAGCCCTAACTACTGGCCCTTTTAGCAACACCTGCGAAGCATATGCAGTCTCACCTGAAGTAGCTAAGAGGGGGGTTGCAGGACAAAGATGTCTACAACCAGGGGAATATCAAGTGGAACTAATAATAATAATGCAACATTCATATATCTCTTTATTAGTTAGATCTACTCTGCACAACCATACATCTAATCTAACACAATAATGCTATTAACAATATAACAATGAAAAAGATCGAGGAAAAAATCATACACACATAACACCAGATATTCGTGCTTCACCCTCTCTCTAGGGCTACGTCCACAAAACTGTTCTTATGATATATTAAGGTAAATATTACAGTTATGATCTGTGCTCTTTGTCAATAGATATTATCTCTTCTTCTTTATGTCTCCAACCTTCCTGTGCACCCAGCTGCAGGACTTGATCTTCGCACCCAGCTGAAGATCTTACAATACCAAAAGGCTCTCACTCTCAGCACTCCTCTCTCTCACAGTACAATACTCTCTTAACAAACAACAATCAATATCAATACCCAACACTAGTACCGACCCGACCTAGGTCCTTTCAGCCTCTATTTATATATTACAATCCCTCATCGACAGCCTCAGGTCAAAACCTAGGTGTCAAAACCCTAATTACCGAAACCCTAGGTGTCTAAAACCCTAGGTCAACCTGACCTACTTTTTCCGGGCTTCATCAACCTATATTTCCTTCTTCATCTCGTGGTGCTCCAAAGCATCCAATGATGGATTTTTCTACTTGCTGAGTTGTCCATGATCCTTCTTCCTTTCTGATCTGTCATCCCTGATCTTCTTGTCCAACAGCTTGCTTTTCCGTACTTCGCTCCATCATTCCTGCTCTTTTTCTCACTTCAACTTAGTGATTGCTACTGTATCTCCTGCGAAGCTCGCTTTTTACCTTTCCTTCCTTGTTCTTCACTTCCTTCCATAACAAAGGGCCAATAGGCCCCCAACACTCACCTGTGACTCATCCCGAGGCACTTGAGCTCTGATCCTCTTGTTTTACTTCGACTTTGGACTACGTAGTGCAGCCCTTGCTTTTTTGTTTATGCCTCCTTTCCAACCTTGTGCAAATTGTCTCTTCTGTGTCTAGTACCCAGTTTCAACTGCACCTGGTACCTGGATCCTTTTCCTCTTGCGTTTATTAAGAGCTGCGAGGAAACTAGTTGTCATAGTACAATTCAGCCAACTCCCATTCACCAATCCTTCCTTCCAGTCTCCCTTCAATGTCTTTAGCTACACAACTCCTCCTTCTGTAACATAAGAGACCTCATTTGTTCTGATCCAATGCATTCTGAACTTCCCCAGGTTTTTTATAAACTTACTGTCATACATCAGTACTAAATCACCTTTTTTAAATGCCTTCTTCTTGATGTGCCTGTCATGATAGGACTTTTCGCGTTCCTTCTGAACTGGCTACTGGAATCTTGCAATGAATTTGTCTTCTTCCAGTTCAACCAACTATGAAATCCTCTCACGAACAATGTTGGTATCATCCATGTCTATAAATGCAACAATTCTTAAGCTTGGTACCAAGTAATCCATTGGGACAACAACTTGAAGACCATAAACCAACTTGAAGGGCGTATGCATTGTTAATTTCTTGCAAGTGGTTCTATAAGCCCAAAGTACTGCTGGTACTATTAAGTCCTAGTCATCCCTATTTACGTTGCAAATATTTATCAATATTGTCTCCAAGATCTTATTGAATGCTTCAACCGTTCCGTTTTCCTGTGGGTGGTAAGGTGTACTCTTCTGATGGTGGACTGCAAATTCTCTAGTCAGGGCTTCTACTGTCTTATTGATGAAGTGTGTACCTTGATCAATCATGAGGATCTTAGGGCATCCAAACCTAGTTATTATGTCATCAAATATAAAATGCACAGTTGTAGTTGCACTGCTCTGGCTTCGGCCCATCTAGTCAGTTATTCTATCACAGTAATAATATACCTTGCTCCTGTGTGCTTTCCTGGTGGGTTTATAGGTCCCACAAAGCCAATGGCCCATTTTTCAAATGCTTGTAGGGTCATCTACAGTGCTAAGGGAATTTCATCTCTTCGGGATGGTCTTCCAAATATTTGGCATACATCACATGTTCTAGCATACTCTTTAGCATCTTTGTGTAACGTAGGCCACCAAAGGCCAACTCACAGAACCTTTTGTGCAGTTTCTTTCCCTGTGTAATGTCCTCCTGCGATGCCTTCATGAGATTCTACAAGGATCAGTGGGCTCTCTGCCTCCACCACACATCTTCTTATTATCTCATCAGGTCCCATCTTATATAACTGACCAACTATCAGTGAAAAATATGCAGCGCACACCACTAGTTGTTTCTTCTGGGAAATTTTATACTCACTTGGAGCCATTCCTGTTGACAGGAACTGGACTATGTCTCTGAAGTGTTCATCCACCTTCCTAATGGCAAGTAGTTGTGCATCCGGTAATGTATCCTCCCAAGTGGTGGGTTCTTCGCCATGTTCCAACCTCGACAGGTGGTTAGGTCCCTTGTTCATTCTTCGTCGCTTAACTATGATCTCAAAATCACATTCTTAAAACAGGAGAAGCCATATGCATATCCGCCCCCTCAACACTGGTTTGTTGACTAGGTACTTCAACGCGGAGTGATCAACAAACATTTTTAAGTGTCCTCCCAATAAGTAGTGTCGGAATTTCTGTAATTCATACACCATGGCTAATCCTTCTCTCTCTGTAGTAGTGTAATTGATTTCAGCTGTGGATAGCTTTCTGCTGGAAAATGCTAATGGATGATCAATGTCCCCTTCTCCATGTTGTGCCAGTACTTCTCCTAATGCAATAGAAGATGCATCAACATGCACATGAAATTCTTTACTCCAATCTGGAAAGACCAAAATAGGTGCATTCACCATCTTTTGTTTCAATGTATCGAAGCTCTGCTGACATTCTTCTGACCAACCAAACTAATAGACTTTATTTAATAACTTCTCCATTGGCACAGTAATCTGAGCATATCCTTTGATAAATTTCCTGTAATAGCCAGTATGTCCTAGTGCAGTGCGTAGTTGTTTGACTGAAGTAGGAGGTGGCAAATCAACTATAATTGCAATTTTGGATGGGTCCACCAACAATCCATGCTTGCATACAATATGACCTAATAATACTCGAAATGTTGAGAAGAAGATGCATTTCTTCAGATTCAAAGAAATTTGACATTTCCTGCATTTATCCAACATTAGCCTTAGACATTCAATATGATTTTTCAACAAGCTAAAAATAGTCCAGTCATCAAAGTATGCTTCTAAAAATTTATGAAAAAATTCTTTGAACGCTTCGACCACCACCCTAGAAAAGATGGCTGGTGCATTCTTCAATCCAAATGGAATTACTATATATTGGTAGGATCCCCACTCTGTGGAAAATGTAGTCTTATGACGGTCCTCCCTGGCAATGCGGATCTGATGGTGTCCTGAAAAGTCATCTATAAAAGAATATACTTCCTGGCCTCCCACGTTATCCAACACTTCGTCTATGAATGGTGTAGGGAAGGGGTCATGTAGACAAGAATTATTTGATTTCCTAAGGTCCACAAAGATCATGATTTCTCCTGTCTTCTTGTCTTGTACCACCATAAGGTTGACCCACTCCGACTCTTCGACAGGTTCAATAATCCCTTCTTCCATCATTTGGTCAAGCTCAATCTTCACTTTTTCCTTATATTTCAGATTCAATGTGTAGGGTCTTTTCTTGAATGTCTTCACATCTGGTTTCAAAGGTATTCTCATTTCTCCCATAGGTCCTTTGATACCCTTCATATCATTGAACTTGTTCGAAAACAAGTCCTGATACTCGTGCAATAATTCTGTAATTTTGTCAAAGGTAGCAACATCCCAGTAATCTCTGACATTGGCAAGCTTCGGTGTCTCCTCTGTCCCAATATTAACTTTCTTTATCTTGATAGGTTTTCCAATGAATGGCAGTTCAACTCCTGGTCCTTCCACATTCCTATGGCCTTCTGTCTCAGCTATGTTTACCTTCCTCGGATCATCATCTTCGTCAGAATTAATGTGGTAACATTCTTGCAATTTCTGGAATGGCACAGTCCATTCATCCTCTTCCTGCTCCAAAGGGAGGTCAGATGCCTCCTTAAATACGTTCTATATCACAATCTATAATGCTTGGTCTACATAAGGAAATTCACTGTGAAACAAAAAGGTGGTTACAAAATTATGGATCATACCTTCCCAATCTGAAGTGATGAGGTGCAGCTCCGCTTGAAGGTACCAATTGATAGGGATCATGTCCAGTGTGTTAATGAATCTATGTACCCATTTTTCTCAAGGAATGTCACTATAGGCCTCTTCACAGCTTTGTACATGGTCCTTTGGGTATCTTCGACCCATGTACCTTGCTTCGCAACTTCCTACTTGTGCTGAAAACCACACTGTCATCAAGGTTCAACATTGTGTCAAGTATGTGATGTTTCCTTTGTGCGTCCCCCACCATCTTGCTGGTGTATCTTTCAGGGCCTCATCCATAGCCAATAGCCTTTATTGCACTGGTACAATTGCTTCAAAGTCCATTAAGAAGGATTCTAAAGGATTCAGACCATCAAAGGTAGGTAAGTTACTTGTTTTCGTACCAATCCAGCGAACTTCTTTGGTCAGTCGAGCACATATCCTTGTGGATACTTCATACATCTGGTTCTTCCAGTTCTCCAAATCTTCTCTTGAATATGATGAACTCTCTCTGTCACTTCACCAGCTTAGATTCCCATCGGCAATAGGGTTGATATAATCCTTTTGTCTGGATGTTAATTTATAGATGTTTTCCAGCTCATATGCGTAGTCTTCTTCTCTAACAAGATCTGTGTATCTAGGTCCCTCATATAGATCTAAAGTTGCAGTGAACCTAAGGCCATTTCTTTCAAATTTCATACACCTCTTCTTTAGATCAACAACAGTATAATTGTCGAAGGCCCAATTAATTCCTAATAATGCACAGTAAGGGCAGTTGTCATCAACAATTTCAATTACTTCAAAATCTGCAAAGGTTCTAACTCCATCGATGTCCACAGGGACATGCTCCAATCATCCAAATGGGTTGACAAATTGTTGATTAGCCATGCGAAGCCTGATAGGGGAGTATATCAGCTTGGGTTTTCCCATCAGTTCTCGGGTTTGCTTCATCATGACATTGACCTCCGACCCTAAGTCGAGGACTACATAGTCTATATCATATTCTCCTATTTGAGCATTCAGGTGTAATTATTTATTTGTCCTTCTCCTTTTCCCAATTTGGTGCCCTACCCTATTCAGTAAGGAGTCTATCTTGCCTAGCTCATATTGCTTGATTAAATCTTATAATTCTTGTACAATGCTTTTATCTTGAATTAACTTAACACAAGTGCACAAAAATTCCATGAGTTTGCTTACCTCTTTTTCTTCTGTTGGTGATGAAAACTGATCAAACGCCTGAGGCATGCCATACTCTTTGATTTATGTTTGAATTCTAGATGAGGACCTTTGATATCCTTTGAAATCTTTTCTTGCCTCCTCAAAGATTCGTCTTTCTTTCTTTGAATCAAAATCCTGAGTCTTCTCCTCATCTTTCCTGACTCCATGGTCGTCTGCATTCTTTCCTTGTGATGCCCTGTCTTCTCCTGTAGCAGTGCCTCCTCGAGTAATGATAGTGAATATAGGGTCATTTCCACGAGGTTCATCATATATCAATTGTACTTATGGGTTCCACTGGGGTCCTCGTATTTCCTGAAGCTTATCCAGTAGCGCAGGGAATTCCTCTATGACATGCTCGAAGGAGTTACAATAACTGTAGGTTGTGCAAGGATTCTGAAAATCCATTGCTAAGTGTCCTGACTGTGCGCAGTTATAACAAATAATTTGTCTTGGGCCTCAGCCCATACCTCCTCCTCGTCCTCATCCTCTGTATCCATCACGAGGATTGAAACTTCCTCTTCCTAGAGAATTATACTGTGCATTATTTCCTTCTTGGTGTACTTCGCCTTAGATCTTGTATATGTCCCTCGACCTCTCATGCATGAGATTGTAAGCTCTACAATATAGATCATCATGCCCCACTGATTTACAAAATGTGAAGTACAAGTTTGTGGGTGTCTGAACATACTTCTACATGTAATAGCACTCACTTGGGCGATGCCTATTTCTACATACATCGCACCAGGGTAGGTTAACTTTCTTCAAGGGGCTCGACACTCCCGAGGCCAAATAATCATGGAATAAGGGATAGTGTTCCTTATCATGACCTTCATATCTGCATCTTACACACCAGATATATTCTCTTTTGTCCTTTACATTATCTTTCTTCATATCCTCAACCTGCAGAGATAGACTAGTCAGCTGGCTCAAGATCTAGCTCGTGCCTGAGCTAGATTTTCCATAGGTGTTGATTCAAGATTGATGGAGATCTCCAAAGATTCTGCCTGCGATGCAATATTCTGTTGCATCAGAGGGACTCTGATGTGTGGTAATAGTGCAGTGATGAACCATTCTTTGTTCTATTCATCGGGGATCTGAAAAGTTAATTGACCTGTTAGGGTCTTGAATCTCTGGTCGAACTCCCAAACAGGTTCTGCTACCTTTTGTTTGATCTCTTTTATCTCTGTAATGCATTGTGACTCCGACTTAGTTTTTTTAAAATCTGCAACCAATGCATTCTTGATCTCGTTAAGTGGCTTAGGCTACGCCAGTCCTGGGACAAGTTTCACGTACCAGCTCAGTGCACGGTCCGAAAGCGTAGTGTTGAACTGAGTTCTCTTGATGGCTTCGTCGATGATACTTTTAATATTCCGTACGGCTTCACACATAAAACAATATTGATCTGGATCTTTAGATCCATCTCCTCTAAAGATAGGGAGCCTCATTTCATCTGCCATAGAGCTGACTAGACTTTATTTCTGAGTAGATGTTAAGCTACCAGTAACGGTGCTCTGAGGACTCTGGTGGTTTTGACTATTCTGACTGCTAAGTTCTATTGAAACAATAGGAGGGTTAATGCTACTTACTTCAGTAACCTGCGTAGTTCCTGAGGTTTTTGGTTCACTTTGGCGAAGTTCTTCAGCTTCCCCTTCTTCTATTCTGGTGGGTTCTGAATGTTATTCGTCGGTTAGATATGCTTCTTCTCCACTGTAGAAACCCTCTTCTCCATAGTTTTTCTTAAACAAGTTCTCAAGGTGAACCCCTCGGAATAATTTCCCACTACGTGTATGTCCATCTTCGGTGTCATTGTCAATGTTCAAGATCTTGAACATTATCCTTTTAAGGTCCGACCAATCTACTGTATCTTCAAGATGTTCTTTTCATGCAACAACATCTTGATTCTCAGCTTCAAAAAGTGAAAACATTTTCCTTTAATTCCTTTGAATAAGTATCTCTCAGCTTGGCTATATGATTATGTTTTGTCAACAACAAACTCGGTGATATACCCTCCAATGGTACTATCAAACCAGTGATCTACAACCCTTGATACAACGTTGTCAAATCTCTTAACCTTATTAATCAAATCCGATGTCCAAACCACAAGAGGTCTAGATCTGATCTCAAATTGGGTATTGGATAACCTAGCCAACCATTCAAACAACTCCTGGTGGATTCCCCCAAAGAAGATCTCGTGAATGTCGGTGAAAATGTATCTTTGTAGCCAATCCTCATTACTCAGTTTAGGGTTCTTGTTCTAGTCTTCTGCAAAGTCCTTCTCTTGATCCTCTATCCACTTCTGAATCTCTATCTTCAATGGGAACCACCTTGACATTCCTTTACACAGAGTCTCATCCCGACAATAGAACCATTTATTGACACATGGGTAGACCTAGGGTTCAATGCTCAAGAGCACACCAACAATCCCTAACTACTGGCCCTTTTGGAAACACCTGTGAAGCAGATGCAGTCTCACCTGAAGTATCTAAGAAGGGGGTTGCAGGACAAATATGTCTACAACCAGGGGAATATCAAGTGGAACTAATAATAATAATGCAACATTCATATATCTCTTTATTAGTTAGATCTACTCTGCACAACCATACATCTGATCTAACACAATAATGTAATTAACAGTATAACAATGACAGAGATCCAAGAAGCAATCACACACACATAACACCAGATATATGTGGTTCACCCTCTCTCTAGGGCTACATCCACAAAACTGTGCTTATGATATATTAAGGTAAAGCTTACAGTTATGATCTGTGCTCTTAGTCAGTAGATCTTCTCTCTTCCTCTTTTTTTCTCCCACCTTCTAGCGCACCCAGCTGCAGGACTTGATCTTTGCACCCAGCTGAAGATATTACAATACCAGAAGGCTCTCACTCTCAACACTCCTCTCTCTCATAGTACAATACTCTCTTAACCAATAATAATCAATATCAATACCCAACACTAGTATTGACCCAAAATAGGTCCTTTCAACCTCTATTTATATATTATAATCCCTCACTGACAGCCTCAGGTAGAAACCTAGGTGTCAAAACCCTAATTACCAAAACCCTAGGTCAACTTGACCCTCTTTTTTCAAGCTTCGCAAGCCTGTCTTTCCTTCTTCATCTCATGGTGCTCCAAAGAATCCAATGATGTCTTTTTCTATTTGATGAGTTGTCCACGATCCTTCTTCCTTTTTGATCTGTCATCCCTGATCTTCTCGTCCAACGTCTTGCTTTTTCGTACTTCACTCCATCCTTCCTTCTCTTTTGCTCACTTCGACTCAGTGACAGTTACTGTATCTCCCGCGAAGCTCATTTTTTACCTTTCCTTCCTTGTTCTTCACTTCCTTCCATAACCAAGGGACAACAAGGTTCTTAAACTCCAAGACCAAATAAGAGATAGAGGCTTTGGAAATTGAAGATAGGATAGAGACCATCCTTAAGGTCAAGAAAGTTTTGACCAAGAAAGGATTGATGTGGAAATTAGATTAAAAATCCCAGATAATGGACATTGGGGTGCATAGATTTTTCAAAAAGGTTGATTCACTGCACAAGAAGTGACTTCCAAGTTTACTAGTGATCAATGATAAGCTCATCACTCTGTCTGACTACAAGTAGAAGATCTTTGGAGAATAAAAATATGGTTCTAAATTCGCAGGCATACAGGGGAGCATTACTGGAAAGGCATTCTTAGAAACTTTACAGTTGGACTTGATCATCCAACATGAGATAAGATACATTTTCATCACAAATCGTACCTTTTCCAAGTACACTAAGATGGATGAAACTTATAGAAGGTTACTCAAGGTTTCCATCCCTAGTCAAAAGAGATTGGAAGACCTATGTCCTTTACTCGAGTAGATATGATGTGGACATCCGAGTGAGCATGAGGAACAGTCAAGTCAAAGTGATGAATCACCAACTACTTTCCTCAGAATCAACACCAATGATTCGAACATATCATCAACAGTCCTATTATTTTGTAATGTGTAATCTAGTTAGTTAGATTTTTCCTCCACCATATCCTAGTCGTTAATGACAGGATCAGATGTAATTATTGTATAAATACTTCTCACTTAAAAGTGTTTAGGGTTGATTTTTGTGCCCAAGGAGCTATCTTTGTAATCGTTTTTAGAAGATCGACTAGTAATAAAAAGGCTTTTCACAGGATTATTGTGTTTGAACATTGGTGATGTTTATCTTTCTTTGTAACCATTATGTTTTTTGTTTCTAATCATTAAAAGGAAGTTAATTAACAAAATTTGTCTCAGGCACTATGCTTATGGTCTTTTGGTGATCTACATGTTTCATATGATATTAAACAAATAAATTCTTAATTGCTTATTTGTTTGGTTGACACTCTCACATGTTCTATCTTTACATCACATTTAATCCTAATAGATCATGTGTTCTCACTATATCTCCCTGTGAATAAATCTTATAAAAGTTGTATCTAATCTTACTCTTTAATACAGACCCCATATCCCAATGGGTGTTTACCCATTTCTTCAGCCAATCATTATAAATTAAAAAAAAAACTCATAACTTCTTAACTAGCCTAATATCTAAAGATCAAACAAATCCAAATTATACAGAGAGATCCCTCTCTGAAAATGGCAGGGCTAGATTCCACTTTTGAAAGTGGTTTTGGTAAGTTACCTTTGTCAATTTATTATTCCCTTGACAACCTCTAGGGATTACAGAGTGCTAACAGATACCTAGGAAATTCCACTAAGGTTACCAACTTACAGTCAATGCCCGAGAAGGTACAATTGACCGTCGGAACCGAACGTATGGGCAGGATATCAAAGTAAAAAATTATTCCAGAGGACTAAGGACAAGTGTACATGTAGAATCTAGAGGACCCCGAATAGATTCAGAGTTCACAAAGTACCAAGACCAAATGATTCAATGATACTTCAGGAAAAAACCCTAGTATACTCTCTTTCCACTACGATTGGTCAAGCTTTGGAGGGATAATCTATGCTTCTATTCTTCATGTGACCTTGTTTTTATCCCCTATGTGAGAGGGGTTTCCCAACTATGCTTTTACGAAAGCTGGATTTGTAAACTCTTTAGTTCTCTACAGTCTATTTAGTATTATTGGACAATTTACTCACTTTTCCTAGTCCAAATACCCTAATCCTATGCTATTGTTGGTGTGCTAAAACCAAAAAATGTTCTAGATGATTTTATGAGCACATGGTGGATTTTAATGGATTTTAACTCAATAGGTTCAAAAACATTAGACTGATTATATGTGAGAGACTCTACTCCAATAGAATGCAAAAGAATGATATGCAATTCATTCTTTTCAATGAATTCTATGTATGGGAAGGATAAGAGCTATATTCTTCTTAACACAAGAAATAAATCAAAACAATGCAACATTCAATTTCTGGGATCGAGATGATGCCAAAATACCTATAAAATGTTTCCTAAAAAAGAAATTCACATGAAAAACTAGTTTTTTTTTCAAACATATACCAAAACAAGCTCCTAAGGAATGCAATTTTTTCTTTGTTTTATTATGTATGCAAGGATATATGCAAACTTTTTTTCGTCTTAAATTTCAAATGGAATGAAAGAGACCTATGTTTGATACAAATAACTACGAGGAAAAATATCAATCAACCAAAGCACACTCAAAATTATGAGAACTGAAAGAAAACAAGTGTGAGATAACTTGTTTGGTCAAGGACTAAAATATGAAAAAGAGAAAGAAGGCAAGCACTAATGAAAATCCTTAAACAATGAGCAATAATAAACAACATTCCAGGCTAGGTTGTGGGAAACAAAAGAGTCCTAATCATCTAGAAAAGTGAGATAATTCAAATGAAGACAAAAATGAGATAAAAAAACCAAGCAACCTTTGCAAACCCTAGTTGATAAAAACTCCTAAACAATCAAGCAATCTGAAAACTTTGCGAGACAAAGATTAGAGAACTCAAAGGTAGGAAGAACCAAGGGAACCTGTTAACCCAAGGGGATCAAAACTAGGAGAAAATTTCAACCTCAAATAATACAAAAAAATGAGTGATAAATGCTAAATTATCATTCAAACAAATTCAAAGACAGTTCAAGGGACTCTGGGATAAATGGCTCTCAAAAGAAGACTAACTAGAACCAAGAAGAAACAAGCAAAAAAACCAAAAAAGGGAGACTGGAGCCCCTTTTCTCAAGGAGACAGAGTGTTATGGAACCCTCTAGGAGGATTATAGGAGATCCATTCAGCTAATGGAACCCTAGAATACATTGCAGGGCAGCTCTAGTAAAGCTAATTGTGCCCTAGTGTGAACTGTAGGGGATTGCTAGTTTTCTGGAAAATCTCAAAAAATGACTTTCAAAAGATAAAAATGAGTAGATACTCAGTCAATGGATCTATAAAATCTTCAATGAGGAAGAAATAATGGAAAATATATCATAAATAAACATCAAACAAATAATATTTAATCACAAGCAAAGGATTCAAGACGAAAAAGAGGAAAAACTAGTCAAAGTCCTTCCCAGTGGAGTCACCATTTTCCTATTGTGAGAAATCTTACCCTGTGGACAATATAAGATTCCCTTTGGACCAAGAATCCTATATTTTGTACAAATACAAAAGTAAACAAATGTTTACTACTTTCCCTATATATCTAATTGAATCAATCAAGCAAGAGAGAATAAGAATATAGTGCACCTTGTTGCGATGTTCGTCCTCGCTGCTCCAATCCATGGGTTTGATATCCAAGTTCCTCAACACAACTGAAGTCCTACAAAGACTAGAAAAGGAGCTATTCCTCCTACTCTATATTATTATATAAATAATATCTATCTACCAAGAATGAAATGACAATAGACAAGAAAATGTAAACACATGAACTTGAAGGGAATAGGCCAAGTTGATATTAATTGGAAAGCCAAAGAAGACACTTACAAAGAACGATTGATGATGCAGTCACTTCTCCAAGATATCCTCATCCATCCCTTTCATTAATATTGAAATCAAAATGTTGATGCTTCCTCCAGAAGAAAAGGTTTAATACCTCTAAAATTCCCACCTTCACCTTGGAAATACCTTCAATATATAGGATTGAGAGACACAACCACCACGAGAAAATGAATGATATCGTTGAGAATATAGGTCCTTAATTTGGTATTTGAATCCTAATATAAATCCATAGCATTGGGGTCGAACAAAACCAACCTCTTCCCAAAATATCTAGCCCTTATAAAGAGGTGGAGGATCCCATGATTCCCTCTAACAAGACCGATCCTCCACTAGAGCTGCAAATAGGGCGCCATCCTATAAAGTGGAACTCACCTAACATGGAAAAGGGGTATGGGCCCATGAACTGGCACTCCCCTAACATGTACAGGGGGGAACTACCCTTCATAAATGCCCAAAATTGGTCGAATTTTTCAAGAAAAAGGTGTGTTTCCACTGTCAGTTGATGGGGCTTCTTATTCCAATATGACTTAGGGATTGTGGCAAATGTTTTCATGGTTTCAATGTTGAATATACTTCACACACACCTAGGAATTGTTTTTCCTAAGGTTTTCCCTATGATTACTAGTCATTATTCATTCTCCTATAGTCTAGGGAAAATAATCCTCCAGGAGAAAATTCTTTTTAGTTCACACTTTAGTTTGATTAGATGAGTGGAGTATAGATGCCACATTGGGATCATCACCATGTAGCATTGGGATCATCACCAAATAATGCACATTGTCCTTGGGATTATCACTATACTAGTGCATTACTCATGATTCCCTGATATCCTCCTCACTGTAGATATTAACCTTGTAAAATATTTACTGCAAACAGATTTTCAGTAAAAGAACAGAAAAGGTACAATGGAAAATACAAACATTACACAAATATTTTTCCCCTGGAAAACCAAACCAGGAAAACAAGCATATTCTATATTCATTCATCATGATACATTGTTTACAATAAAATATACATATAGGAGCCAGTGGCATCCAAAACCCTAACCCAATGACCTGGATTAGTCAACAACCCTAATTCCTTAACCATAAATAGAAAACCATCGGCAAAAATCCATGTGTCGAAAAACCACCTAAATATGTGACACATTTCCCGAGGCCTTCTACCCCGCCCCTGATTACATGTAATGGCCCAAATGAACCTAGCCTTCGCTAGACCTGGGGGCTTATCCATCAGCCATGCAATAAACATCCACAAAATATAACATGTGTTATTACAATTCCACCTTTTTAGTCGCCGCTCACCAGATTTGGCAGGGCGTGCCAAAAATTAGTTGTAACCATATGTTTAAAAGGGGAGGATCATGGGATTCGACCCTGGTACCTCCGTCAAACTAAATCCTAAACTTATCCACTCTAACCAACATGCCAACCTCCTCATTTATTATGAAATCACCCATAATTTGCATAAGAAGGGGGTCAGGGGTAGAGTTCGGGAAAACACAAGCACACGAGAGGCAAACTAAGTGTGTCTGTACAGTACGGATCTGTACATCCTTTTGCATAGTTTTTGAGATTTTTTCACGTATTTCGAGACAAATCCAGTCATTTATTGTAAGAGAAGTGGCTCGTAAACCGAGGCAAGGGTGCCTCTTGGGTCAAAAAGTGTCTGACTCAAATCGAGGCGTGGAGACAGTAATTTTTAGGTAAAATGACGCCACGAACACAGTGGTGGTGTTAGTTTTATGATATGAGCAAAGATTTTGTATCTTAGCTCCAAAATGAAGTATGCTTATGTAATTTTCCCAATTCTTTTGTGGAGTTAATAAAAAGACCTACCCATTTGAGAGCAGGACCCAGAGGCGTAGTCCACCAGGGACAAACTCTATTATCAAGTTCTTTTTGTTTATATTGCATGATTATGTCTCTTTCATTTTGATCTTTTCCTTCTCTATGGTGTACTTTTTTTATGCTCATTTTATGCAATTCTTTAATAAGTCACCCGATGAAAAGATCTCGGATCAAGTAATCTCTTTATTACCAGCACCAACTACTTCCAATGGAAATCACATATGAAGGATTTATTAAGAAGTAAAGGCTTGTACCGAATTACCTTGGGAAAGGAAACAACACCCACTTATGTTGATAAGAAGTCAAATGGGATAATAGGAATGATGAAGTATGTGGATTAATCAGAATGCCCATCTCTCCTTATTTAAGGTTCCACATTCAATCAATTGATCAACCCAAAGAAGATTGGGACAAGATTGAATCTGCTTTTGGTAAACACAATATTATTTGAGCACAACAGTTAGAAAATCAAGTACCGACTTTAATTCCAAATGATTTTTCTTGCATTGAAGACTATCTATCTAAGTTTAAGACACTCGAAAATTTATGTGAAGAATGTAAGATAAAGATTGAATAAGATCGTTGCATCTATATTATTATTTCTAAGCTTAGTAGTGCATATTCCATGTTTTTATATACCTTTTATGTCATGCAAGAGGCTCTAGGGACAACTTATAAAAAACCTAGTCTTGAGAAATTTTGTGATGCTTTGATTAGAGAGCAAGATAAGCTTGTACAACTTGGAGTGATCAACACTGCAGGTACCTCCAACAAAGCCTTAGTCGTCCATCAGAAATATAAACCCAATAATCCCAAGAAGAAACATCCTCGCCACAACAACAAGCAATATAAGGGTCCCAAACTCACTCAGACAACTTCTGCTCCTAATGGTGACAAAGGAGCAAAATATAAAGGTAAGAAGATTGTCATACATTGCAACCTTTGTGATAAATATGGTCATGATGAGTCCAAATGTTTCAAGAAGATGGAAGCTTTAGAAGCAAAAATGAAGAAGCACAACATCAGTATTGCTTCTAATTCTTCTTCTTCTTCTTCTCATGGACATGCACTTTCTGCTTCTGGTTTCTCCTTCAATACAACTTCTACTTCTTCTTCTGATGAGTGGCTTATTGATTCTGGAGCATCTTATCATATGGCTAAATATAAAGAAATATTTTCTTCTCTAAATGAATGTAACACCAATAAAATATTTGTTGGTGATGATAGATCTCTTAGTGTTGAAGGATCAAGAACAATTCAAGTAGAAAACGGTCATTTCAATGTTGTATTATGTGTTCCAAGTCTTTCTTGTAACCTTATATCAGTATATCAAATCACTCGTTCAGGTGAAGGTAAAACCGTAGAGTTTTCACCTCACCAATTTGTAATCAAGGATATAAAATATCCTAAGCATGTTCTTGAAACTGGAATTTTTCATAATATTACCACATTGTACAAGTTTGACAACTTTGGGTCATCATATTTTTCATCAGTTTTTGTTGCTCATAGCGATGACTTGAGGAAACTTTGGCATGAGCAGTTTGGGCATCTAAATTATTGCTCATTTCAAAAACTATGTAATCAACAGATGGTGACTGGTCTTCCTCTTGTTTCATGCAGAGATGGTGTTTGTTCCGGTTGTGTTAATGGAAAACATCATCGGGACAATTTTGAAAAACGTGCCTCTTGGCAAGCTTCGGGCCCTTTGTAGCTTGTTCATAGTCATTTGTGTGGTTCAATTTCTTCTCCTTATTTTCTTGGGTGCAAGTCTTTCTTAACTTTCATTGATGACTTTTCCATACGTACTTGGGTTTACTTCTTAAAACTTAAGAGCGAAGTTTTTGACAAGTTTTTGGTCTACAAGGCCCTTGTAGAAAAGTAATCTTGACATCAAATTCGAAATTTAAGAACATATAATGGAGGTGAATATGTGAACAATAATTTTACAAGTTACTGCACTACACATGGCATCCAAAAGCAACACATTGTTCCATATACACCACAAAAAAATGGTTTTATTGAGAGAAATAACCGCACATTAAAAGAAATGGCTAATTGTATGATACAATCTAAGGGATTAAGTCTAAAGTATTGGGCGAAAGCAATCAACTATGAAAATTACATAGTAAATTTCACTCCCACAAAGGCTCTTAAAAATATAACACCGGAAGAATCTTGGAATAAAATTAAACTAGATGTAAGTCACTTCCGTGTATTTGGCAGTATACCATGGGCTCACATTCCTGATGAGAAAATGAAAGCATTTCAACCTACAAGTGAGAGGTGTATATTTGTTGGTTATTATGAATATGTAAAAGGTTATAGACTTCTTCAACCACATTGTAATGAAATTATTATTAGAAGATATATTAAATTTGATGAAACTATATTGGCCTACGAGCCTAATTTGACAATTGTGCCTTCTTCGTCTTGCAAGCCATCTTCGACATTTGTGTCATTTTCTGTTCCTATTCTATTTTCTTCTTTAGATGATGACAATGAGGATGAAAATACACCTCTGCCTACTCACCTTCCTCCAGATGAGTCCTTTGAACTTAAACCAACACCAACTCCATAGCTTCCTAGATGGGTTCGTTCAACACGAGAGCCAACTGGTGATGTTTTCGGTGATCCTTCATATCAACGTCGGACATGTTCATATTTCCAGCAGGCCTCTTCTATTTTGGCTTAAGTTTCATAGACTCGTGATCTAGATACATTTGCAGAAGCTTCAGGTCATCCATATTGGGATACAAAAAATGAATGAAGAGTATCGTTATTTAATGTCCATCGATGATTGGGATCTTGTACCTCTTCCAAAAGGAAGAAAAATTGTCAGATGTAAATGGGTCTATAGAACTAAGTATGCATCAAATGGAAGTGTTGAAAGAAACAAATCTCGGCTAGTTTCCAAAGGATTTTCCCAAGTTGAAGGAATTGACTATAATGAAATCTTTTCCCCTGTAGCCAAAATGAATTTCATCTCCCTTATTCTTTCCCTTGTTGCCTCACATAAATGGGAGGTCCATCATATGGATGTTAAATCCGCCTTCTTGCACAGATATTTTCAAGAAGAAATCTGCATGGAACAACCTCCTGGCTATGCCCATAAAGAATCTATCTTTGTTTGTCTCCTTAATAAATCTATTTATGGTCTTAAGCAATCTCCTCGAGCTTGGTATGCCAAATTGGACAATTTTCTTATTGACACCAGATTCTCTAGATTCCATTCTGATCCTAATGTCTATACCAAGAAAGGAGGAAGCCATATCATAATAATTGTTCTTTATGTTGATGACCTTATCCTTACTGGTAGTGACTCAAAAAGTTTAAACCATGTGAAAACCAAACTTAAGAAGAAATTTGAAATGACAAACTTAGGTTTTTTGCACTATTTCCTTGGCCTCCAAGTTTTGCAAACCAATGAAGGAATTTTTCTTTCCCAGTCTAAGTATGGTTGTAACCTTCTTCGTCACTTTCACATGGATGATTGTAAACCAACCCCTTATCCCTTCCAGTCTAGAGTCAATATTAATGCCACTTGTACTTCTCCCAAAGTTGATGCCACCATGTACCATCAGTTAGTTGGTAGCCTCTTATACTTGACTCATACATATCCTGATATTTCCTTTGATGTTGGTCTTGTTTACTAGTATATGGAAACACCCCACGAAATCCATTGGAAATAATCTAAAAGGCTACTTCTCTATATTCGTGGTATAGTTTAGGTCCGGATACATTACAATTCAGGGTAGACTCCTTTATTGGTTGTTTTCAATGATTCAGATTGGGTCAGTGACCCTGATGATCGAAAGTATAATGTAGGTTATGTTTTCATCCTTAGTTTAGGACCTGTCACTTGGGCTTGTAAGAAACAACAAGATATTTCACTTTCTTCAACAGAAGCAGAGTACCAAGCAAGGCTAAATCAAAGTTAGGAAGCCTTGTGGCTTGACAGATCCTTTCAGAGTTTGAATTTTAGCAACAACATTCTACCAACCTTTGGTGTGACAATCAGAGTTCCATCAATCTCACCAAAGACCTAGTTCAACATCAGTGCAACAAACACATCAAGCTACACATGCACTTCATCAAAAATCTAATTCATGATCAAGTTATTGAAGCTCTCTTTTGCCCTACAGAAGATCAAGTTGCACACATTTTCACAAAGTCTCTTACAGAAGCAAAGTTTTCCAAATTTCGATCTATGTTAGGAGTTCAGGAAGTTTTCATTAAGGGGGGATAGGCTCTAATTCCTCCTTCCTTTTTGTTGAAGGAAAATCTCCCTGTGGACAGGTAGATCTCCTCTTGAGAGCTAGACTCTTAACTCTTAAGATAGAAGATGCTTATTGTGGACATTGACTTCCTTTTAGGTCTAGATAAACTAATGTATGAGGAGGAAGGAGAAAAGAAGTACCTTTTATCGGTATTTTTCCCTGCACGGTCCAAGTTGAGCTCCAGTCTTAAGATCCTCTATAAGCCTTGTAGAAAAATAAAGATGAAACCACTTCCTACTCTACTGAGATTAGTTCGAAATAGACCTATCTATTAGAGACAAATTCATGTAAGATCAAACATGGAATTGAAAGAAATAATCCAAGCATGTTATATTAAAGTGAACAACAACGCAGAATGCTTACAACCGTAGATGTGAGTGTAGCAAATTCGTCAAGTCTTCCTCGTTCGAACCCTTTCTCAAACAGTCCACATGCTGAATGATGATGTTTTGAAAGACACCTTCTTCATGAGATCATAGGTTGGATGCTTCACTATACTTTCTTCCCCCTTTTTCACCATGAGAAGGCCTACTTATATAGGTTTAGAGAGGCCCAACCACTTGAGATATCCTTGGGGTAAGTTGAGGATTTTTCTCCTTCAGTTATGGATCCTCCCTAAGATCATGGCTTGACCAAGGACTCGAATCCAATTGCCTTCAGATATTGAGAGAATCTTTCCCTTGTTCTTTTCAACAAACCAATTTTTGCCTAGAATAGGTAGCACTCCCCCAAAAGGGGCATCAGAGCGCTATAACGCTCCCTAACAATGCATAGGGGGGCTCCATCACTCCTAAGAGTAGCAACGCTCCTCAAAAAGGGTAGACAGAGCGTTATAACGCTCCCTGAGAATGTATAGGGGGGCTCCAACACTCCTAACAGTGGTATAGGGGAGCGTTCTCCTCTGAAACTCAATTTTTAGTGGTTCTTTCAAATGGAAAGAGGTTCATAACCCTATTAACCCATTCCTCTTCTTCCAAATCAAATGTTTGAGGTGTTTCAAGTGTCCTTCCAATGTCGTTATAAGCACGACATAGGAATTATGGCAGTATGCTTTTTCTGAGACTTGCGACACTTGCGACCAAAATGCGACACTTGCGACACTTGAAATGACGACACTTGTGACACTATCGAAGTGAGTAATTTTGATGTGTAATAGATTACCCCCCAAAGTATGAAGTTAGAAGACGAGAGCTGATAATTGAAATACTTTGCAGACTTTCAAGCAAGGGTGCGGGCTCAAAGAACTTGAAAGAAGATGCACACAACCATCAAACAAATATTAAGACATGCTTCAAACCCAAGGCAGGCATAGCTATGCTTGAGTGATAGAGACTTTCAAGGTATGGCCACCATAAATACACTGTGGATCTATAATTATATTGATAAAAGGTATAGTCACTAAAGATACACTGTGGATCTATACTCCCATGACCTGAACTGATCGTATCCATGAAGAATACACGGTGGATCTATGAGATGACAAGACATAGCCACGACCAATACAAAGTGGATCTATGTGACAGTATATGTGTCATTGTTCAAAAGAAACTCCTGTGCAACCTGGGCAAAGTACATATAAGAGTGATGACTCAACCCAGGGTCTTCTTACCGATCTCGATGTAGTACGAATCTAACCATGTGAATAGATGTCCTGATGTTAAACATGGCAGAAACCACTTGATTACTGGTCAATGATGTAAACTGTTAACAAGCGCGAGGGAGATCACCATTGATATCAATGATTCCCAAGATACTCTAGTACATTCCAACGAATGTGAATGGATGAGCTGAAGTTGAACATCCATGGAATCATCTTATTAGAGGTCAATGATGTAAACCCACTGTCAAATGTGAGGAGGCCTGCCATTGAGGCATGTAGGTCCCAAAGTACTAACTAGTTTCTAATTCTAGTCCCTGGATAATGTGTTGAAGTCGACAGGAATAAACTCATCGAAGGAGGGCCTTGATGTATCCCCCATCAAATACATGAAATGGACACAGAGATGTAATTGGTAGATCAAATGAAAATGGACTGACATGGGTATTGAGACAAGATATTTGTGATGGCTGACTCTCGAGGCGGATACTTCCCTTGAACATTGAGGCACAATAGCAGAAACATGACACGGACCAAAACATGATGATGCAATGGATACTGTGACCTTCGTCAGGTGACCCAAAGGATTAAGAAAAACTCAGAGGATTGGTTCAGTGAAGAGGTTCAGCAGATTAATATGTGCACAAAGATAAAGTGTCATGTTCAAGGGTGACTCTAAGAGTTACTTGTAATGTTCTCAAAAACTGCTTGGCTTGGTTCTTTCAATTTTTCCCCCGTCCAGATAGATGAGTACCTTTTTTTTATTTAACAAGCTCGAGGAGGGTAACACATTGACGCAGATCGCCACCCAGGCACGTCCACTGTCACCAAGACCTTCTCTTTCCTCAGCCCGAAGAGCCGAACCGCTCTTCAAATCCCTTATCGGAACTTTTCTGAACCCACATGATGCTCTTTACGATCTCCCTACTGCCTTATCGAGAAATCGGACCTTGTGTGATCGTGAGTCTTGAACTCATGGAATCAGGTCTCTCCAATCCCCGAATCCCGATGATCACTCGTCCACGACTTTCCTTGCTCCCTATCGGGAATTACCCCTTCAGGAAATCGGTACTCACGCTGTCGTGAGTCACTGCTCTTGTGAATCCCTGATTCCCGATCTCTGATGGTACTTCTGTGACCCTTAGCCTCCGAATACCCCTTTTTCACGTGTGACCTGTCAATCCACAGGACTACGGTCCTTCCCTCCTATCGGAGTTCGGACTTCGTAGAATTGAAATGCATGGAACTTATGTTCGCAGGATCTCCGATCCTCCGATCCCCGATGACACCTATCCCCCTTTACTGCGCTCTGGGCCCCACATGCTAACCGATGGTTGCCAAGATATCGCCTCTCGTGACCTCGCAAACTTTGACGCTAAACTTGGCGGCTCCAAATCGCGAACCTCTGAGCTCACGATATGCCGAACTCCTATGCACGTGAGAGCTCTCTCTCCTCCATGTCATCGTCTCCTCGACGCTTAATCGGGTATCGCGGGATCGCAATTTCTATTTCAACGATTTCCTTGCCTGCAGAAATCTCGGAACGCCAAATACCGACTCTTCCATATCCTTGGACATGCATCCCGCAGATCAATGACTCTGACTATGTCAGGAAATCGCTAATCAAGATTTCAACATGCACAAGACTCTTGTCCCTGTAAACCCCGATTCTCCGATGAGACGAATCCCGATGAGCCCCTGGCTCCTTCTCTGCTCGTTAGGCTTAAATCCTGTGCAACTTTCCTGAGATCTGACGGCTGACAGGACTTCATTGGTTTCTTCTGCAAATCCTGACCGTCAGTTCTCCTCCTCGAGGATTTCTTCAGAAGACTAAAGCTCCTTTCTCAAAACGTATCCTCGGTCGCTTGTAATTGCATCTCCTGCATCTCCTATGCTATCCTGCCAGGATTATCTCGAAGGTGCTACACCTCCTAAGCTTGTCAACTCTGACTCTCTCAGAGGGTCATGCGCACACTCCTTGCGCTCGACATTCAACAACTTCCCAGGTGTTGAATCCTTCAGACTCTGTGCACTTCCTGCAGCAACAGTCTTAGCTTCCTTTGCTCAGATTAACCACTGAGACTTTTTCCTTCAACCTGCACACTCCTTGCACGGCTGCAACGACCTATTTCCACTCCTGGACAAACAAGAACAAAAGTTAAACTATTGAGCCCTCATCAACGCACTCCTTGTGGATGAATTCAACTGCACACCTTTTGCAGGAATCTCCAGGCTCAGATAGAGAAGCAATTGAAACTTATTCTCTTTCAGATTTCAATTAAAACCATGAAATCACATGCACAACATATATAAAGCAAATGCATAACCAGAAAACAAACATTCATGAGCACATAAACCACACACACAGAGAAACAACACCAGTCATGAATTTGAATCAGAACTGTCTTCTATTAATTCAACATCTGTACATGGGCGTTCTTCACAATTTCTCTGCTTGCTCTCCTCTTCTGAATGCTTGATAATGTTACAATGATACAATGAGGGTGTCTATATCCGTTTTCCCTCTCGGACTCTAAAACTGTCTAATCTGGAAATAAAATCCTATCTACCTGCATTAAATCTATTAAATGCCTCCTATCTATTTTAGACAAGAGCGTATGGCTCGAGGTCTGATACAAAACAAAAGGTGCTCCTTCATAAAGGATTCATTTAAGACTTGCGCTACAATCCCAAAGCACTTTCAAAATTTGGGTTTGTTTCTCCAGCTGAACTTTTCGCTTGATGTGATGGCTCGCTTGCTGAGTTGGCGATGCTCCTGCATCATACTCTTTGGCTTGAAAACTTTCATGGGCTTCTGTCCATGAGCTCCTGCACGGTCTGTCCATGCTTTTGAATGACTACTTTTGTCTCCTAGCTGGCATCTTCTACTGGATGGTTCTTCCATTTCACCAGATACTCGAAGTATTCCTTTCGTCTGGTCTTTTTTCTTACCCTCTTGTCAAGTATATACTCCATCTGTGGTTTCTCTTGAATCGACATCTGCTTCTGCCACTGGATTTCTGGCTATTCTTCACTTCTA
>ML795201.1:489831-505259 GCA_009831015.1 Picea engelmannii | reverse complement strand
ATGTGCCAGAACTAGATCACCAACTTCGAATTGAAGTTGTCTCTGATGTTGATCCGCTCTGCACTTATATTCCTGGTTTGACTCCAGCAATCGCTGCTTCACTCTGCGGTGAAGTTATTCCATCGCCTCTGCGAACTCTTCAGCTCTTGCGCTCTTAGTCATTATCTGCTCTGAATCGCTTAGTTCAGATACTCCTCTTGGCTTCCTGCCATATACAATCTCAAATGGACTTTTACCTGTGCTTCTGTTCACTGAATCATTGTATGAGAACTCTGCCTGTGGCAACACATTGTCCCAGCTGCTGTGGTGCTCTGTCACCAGGCTTCTTAATAAATCTCCCAGACTCCTATTTACAACCTCTATTTGCCCATCCGTCCGAGGATGATAGGAAGAACTAAACATTAAGTTAGTTCCCATTTTATTCCACAGTGTCCTCCAGAAATTTCCAATGAACTTCATATCCCTGTCCGATACTATGCTTCTGGGTAAACCATGAAGTCTAACGATCTCCTTGAAGAACAAATTCGCGATATGAGTCGCATCGCTGGTTTTCTGGCATGGAATAAAATGTGCCATTTTGGAAAACTTCTCGACCACTACAAATATTGAATCATGTCCTCTTTGCGTCATTGGTAATCCTAATACGAAATCCATGTTGATTTCATCCCACGGCCTTTCAGGTATGGGTAAGGATTGATAGAATCCCGCATTTTGCTTTCTGCCCTTTGAATGTTGGCAAATTCTGCACCTGTCAACAAAATTCTTGACATCTATTCACATCTTCGGCCAAAAGTAGGCTTCACTCAGCTTTGCAAATGTCTTGTCGTGGCCAAAATGCCCTGCTAATCCACCACTGTGCTTTTCTTTTAGCAGATTCTCCCTCATGGAGCAATTTGGAATGCATAACTGATTTCCTCTAAACAACAGTCCATTTTGGATCATGTAATCCATCCACGGGCTTCTATCTTTGAGAACTGGATTCTCAGCTGCCTTGTATGCCTCTGCAAAATCTGTATCACCTGCATACATGTCTTTAAGATTTTCAAAACCCAATGTCTTGACTCGGAACTCCTGCAACAACAAACACTTCCTGCTCAAAGCATCAACCACTTTGTTAGCAGTACCTGAAATGTGTTTAATTACAAATGTAAAATTCTGCATATACTCTACCCATTTAGCATGTTTCTGATTCAGCTTCTCCTGCTGAGTCACAAACTATAATGCATGATTATCACTATACAAAACAAATTCTTTCGGGATCAAGTAATGTATCCACTTCTTCAACGCCTGTATGATAGCATAAAATTCTTTATCATATGTGGAGTACTTCACCTTTGCCTCATCCAGCTTCTCGCTGAAATATGCGATTGGTTTGTCCTCCTGGCTTAAGACCGCTCATATGGCAAAGCCACTTGCATCACACTTTACCTGGAAAACTTTCGCAAAATCCAGCAACACCAAAACTGGTTGTTCTGTGATCTTTTGCTTCAACAGATTGAAGTTCCTAATGAATTTTCTATAGAAACTTGCCAATCCGTGGAAACTTCTCACCTCGAAAACATTTCTTGGTGATGGCCAATTTCTAATCACTTCCACTTTACTTGGATCCATCTTCAATTCATTTGCCGATATGACAAACCCCAATTAAATGAGTTTTGTCTTCATAAATGAAGATTTCCTCATGTTTATCAACAACTTCTCTTGCTGTAGCTTCCTCATTACTGCAGCTAAATGCTTCAGATGTTCTTCTTTTGTTTTGCTGAAAATCAATATGTCATCTAAATAAACAATGACAAACTTACCAATGAATTCCTTCAACACTTCATTCATTAGCCTCATGAATGTACTCGGTGCATTCGTCAAACCAAACGACATGACTAACCATTCATGCAACCCTTCATTGGTTTTAAAGGCTATCTTCCACTCATTGCCTTCCCTCATGCGAATCTGATGGTATCCGCTTTTCAAATCAACCTTTGAAAAAAACTCTGCTCCGCTCAAGCAGTCCATCAAGTCATCCATCTGTGGCAATGGAAACCTGTACCTGATGGTTATCTTGTTAATGGCTCTGGAATCTGTACACATTCTCCAGCCTCCATATTTCTTTGGACTCAGTACCGTTGGAACGGCACACGGACTTAAACTCTCCCTGATCCATCCTTTATCCATCAGTTCCTGCACCTGCCTTTTGACCTCTTCGTTCTCCTGCGGCATCAACCTATACGCTGATTTGTTTGGAAAAATGGCTCCTGGTATGAGGTCTATGTGATGGCTCACGCTCCTCATCGGCAGCAACGAATGAGGTAATTCGTCCACCACTATATCAGTGAACTCTTCCAGCAGTTCCTGAATTTCTTCCGGCAAGTCATCCACTCTTGTGCTGGTCAAAACAACTTTTGGCTTCCTGACCACAAAGAATTGTGGATCTTCCTTCTTCTTTACTTATGCCAGAAGTTCCTTCCCACTCATGAGAAGTACCCTGTTGTTCACTTCTGGTTTCACCTCCTTATCTTTTATCGGAAGTAACACGTGTGTTCTCCCATTCTTCTCCAAAGTATACGTATTCATTTTCCCATCATGAATTACATTTCTGTCATATTGCCATGGTCTGCCTAGCAGTAAATGACATACATCCATAGTTATAACATCACAGAGTATTTTATCATTATATCCTCCTATCTTGATGTCCACTAATAATTATTTAGTGACACTCACCTGATGTCCCTTCTATAGCCATGAGACTTTGTATGGACTCGGGTGATCAGTCGTCTCCAACTCTAATTTCTCCACCATCTCGGTTGAAACAAGATTGTCGGTGCTTCCATTGTCCACAATAACCTTGCATTTCCTATCTTTTGTCTTGCATGCGGTTCTGAATAGTCTGCTTCTCTGAGCTGCTTCATCAGTGACCTTCCGTCTTCTGCATCTTCTGCTTCAGCAGCTCACCTCCGTGCCTCGGCGATGTGAGTTTCTCCTCCTTCCTTTTCCCTATCTGGACAATCAACTACTTTGTGCCCATTCTTCCCACATGTGTAGCATGTGATGATTCCTCCTCCGCCTCTTCCTCTACCTCTAGTACGAGGAAAAGTATTATTTTCAGCGTATCCTCCGCTCTATTTTTCCTGCTGCATTCGTTGTTCAGCGTGCTAGCCTCGCTGTGAACTTCCACCTCTTTCTGTTCTCGTCTAATGCTTCTTCCAGTCATCCTTAGATTTTTGGAACCTGTCTTGGGCAACCTATTTACCTTTCGGTTGGCTCTTGCCTCGGCCTCACTGTGTTGGCTTACGGCTTATCTTTTCCTCAGCTTTCAATGCCATCTGATACGCATCCCCCACCGTTCTGATGGTTGTCATACTCATCTCATCCTGGATATCGTATCTTAAGCCATTCATATATCTGGCAATTTTTTCATCATCGCTCTCCTGATGACCTGCTCTGATATTGAGCTTGTAGAATTCTTCAGTATACTCCTTCACCGTCATCAACTTCTGTCTCAAGTTCTGCATCCTCTTGAACAAAGTGATTTGATAATCCCTTGGGATGAACTTCGCTTTCATCTTCACGTTCATTCAATCCCAGATTTTGATCTTTTGCTTGCCTAAGCTCGTCCCACCATAATGTTGTGTGTCCTTTCAATTTCGTGACAGCATGCCTGACCTTTTTATCCTCTTCGATATCCTCATAATCGAAGTAGGTGTCAAGAGCTCTAATCCAATCTAGAAGCTCTTCTGCATCTAGAATTCCTTCATAGACTGGAATTTCCATCTTTGTCTTCGAACTCATCCGAGCGATAGCCTTAATTAACCTCTCATTGGCTGCATCTTCGGCTGCAACTTCTCCTTGCTGTTCGGCTTCCACTTCGCCTTCGGAGTCACTTAGATCTCCAGCACTGGTTGTGCGTCTCTGCGCTGCTTCCATATCTTCTAATCTCACTCTGAGATCACGTATCTACCTTTCCATCTCTGTATTCTGTGCCTGCCTTCCTCTACCTCTCGGGTTTTCCCTATCCTCTGGATCGGCTGACTGTCTTTCCCTTCTGGGCGGCATGGTGAATTCTTCTTTTCTCTCTGTTGTAGAAAACAAAGAGTTAATCCCGCTCTGATAAGGAGTCTAATACGCAGCTTTCTTCCTCTTCCTCCCTCTGTCTAAAGTACACAAACAGAGACTCGCTCTGATACCACACTGACGCAGACCGCCACCCAGGCACGTCTGCTGTCACCAGGACCTTCTCTTTCCTCGGCCCGAAGAGCTGAACCGCTCTTCAAATCCCTTATCGGAACTTTCCTGAACCCACAGGATGCTCTTTACGATCTCCCTACTACCTTATCGGGAAATCGAACCTCGCGTGATCACGAGTCCTGAACTCACGGAATCGGGTCTCTCCAATCCCCGAATCCTGATGATCACTTGTCCATGAATTTCCTTCCTTATCGGGAATTACCCCTTCGGGAAATCGGTACTCACACTATCGTGAGTCACTGCTCTTGCGAATCCCCGATTCCCGATCTCCGATGGTACTTATGTGACCCTTAGCCTCCGGCTACCCCTTTTTCACGTGTGACTTGTCAATCCACAGGACTGTGGTCCTTCCCTCCTATCAGAGTTCGGACTTCGCAGAATTGAAATGCGTGGAACTTACGTTCATGGGATCTCTGATCCTCCGATCCTCGATGACACCTGTCCCCCTTTACTGTGCTCTGGGCCCCACACGCTAAACGATGGTTGCCAAGATATCACCTCTCGCGACCTCGCAAACTTTGACACTAAACTTGGTGGCTCCAACTCGCGAACCTCCGAGCTCACGATATGCCGAACTCCTATGCATGTGATAGCTCTCTCTCCTCCATGTCACCATCTCCTCGACTCTTAATCGGGTATTGCGAGATCGCAATTTCTATTTCAATGATTTCCTTGCCTGCGGAAATCCCGGAACGCCGAATACCGACTCTTCCAGATCCTTGGACACGCGTCCCGCAGATCAACGGCTTTGACTGTGTCGGGAAATCGCTAATCACGATTTCATCGTACACAAGACTCTTGTCCCTGTAAACCTCGATTCTCCGATGAGCCCCTAGCTCCTTCTCTGCTCGTTAGGCTTAAATCCTACGCAACTTTCTCGAGATCTGACGGCTGACAGGACTTCGCTGGTTTCTTCTGCGAATCCTGACCGTCGATTCTCCTCCTCAAGGATTTCTTCAGAAGACTAAAGCTCCTTTCTTAGAACTTATCCTCAGTCGCTTGTAATTGCATCTCCTGCTCGAACCTTCTTTGGCACGATTCTCCTATGCTATCCTGCCAGGATTATCTCGAAGGTGCTACACCTCCTAAGCTTGTCAACTCTGACTCTCTCAGAGGGTCATGCACACACTCCTTGCGCTCGGCATTCAACAACTTCCCAGGTGTTGAATCCTTCAGACTCTGTGCACTTCCTGCAGCAGCAGTCTTAGCTTCCTTTGCTCAGATTAACCACTGAGACTTCTTCCTTCAACCTGCACACTCCTTGCATGGCTGCAACGACCTACTTCCACTCTTGGACAAACAAGAACAAAAGTTAAACTATCGAGCCCTCATCAACGCACTCCTTGCGGATGAATTCAACTGCACACCTTTTGCAGGAATCTCCAGGCTCAGATAGAGAAGCAATTGAAACTTATTCTCTTTTAGATTTCAATTAAAACCATGAAATCACATGCACAACATACATAAAGCAAATGAATAACCAGAAAACAAACATTCATGAGCACATAAACCACACACACAAAGAAACAACACCAGTCATGAATTTGAATCAGAACTGTCTTCTATTAATTCAACATCTGTACATGGGCGTTATTCACAATTTCTCTGCTTGCTCTCCTCTTTTTAATGCTTGATAATGTTACAATGATACAATGAGGGTGTCTATATCCGTTTTCCCTCTCGGACTCTAAAACTGTCTAATTTGGAAATAAAATCCTATCTACTTGCATTAAATCTATTAAATGCCTCCTATCTATTTCAGACAGGAGCGTATGGCTCGAGGCCTGATACAAAACAAAAGGTGCTCCTTCATAAAGGATTCATTTAAGACTTGTGCTACAATCCCAAAGCACTTTCAAAATTTGGGTTTGTTTCTCCAGCTGAACTTTTCGCTTGATGTGCTGGCTCGCTTGCTGAGTTGGCGATGCTCCTGCATCACACATGCTCGATATAACTTACCTTCAATAAGTTCCTCTTCCTTTATTTAACAAACTGGAAGAAGTAAGGGTTCGGTCCCGTATGGGCCTTTCAATGTATGATGGTTTAATGAGTCTAGAGAAGGTAAACTCGAAGGTTTTTCATGATTATAGAGTCTGGAAAAACACTTAAAAGAGAATTCTCTCAGTTCCTTTTTCGTAAAGTAGTCTAATGAGACCGAAAAAGAGATAAACTGTTGCTCAACAGACATTTTCTTCCAATACTTTAATGAGCGTGAAAAGAACAAGGTCGCTCAGCAATCTTTTCATGTTTAGAGAGTCTGAAAAGAACTTAAAGATGACTCCAATGTTGTCCTTTTTCGTAATGTTAGTCTCGGGAGGCTGAAAAAGAGATAAATTATCACTCGAAATACACCCTTTCAAACCTTTTAATGAGTGGTAAAGGAAGCAAGATCACTCAGCAATCTTTTCATGTTTAGAGAGTCTGGAAAGAGCTTAAAGAAGACTCCAGGGGGTTCCTTTTTCGTGTATCCATACAGGTCTGAAAAAGAGATAAAAGTCTACCCAGATGCATTCTCATGTATTTACAAGCATGAGAAAGAACAAAGACTAAGCTTGGTATGCCCCCAGCTTGAAAAGATAGTGTCTTAGCTCCAAAATGATCATCAAAGGTTGGAGACATGCCCTCCAAGCTTCAATTCATTCATCGACTTTAAGGTTGTCACCAATTTCTCTAACAGAGGAGAAAAAGGAGAGGGGTGGATGAAAAGAAGGTTCAAGAGAGGTGACTGTTTCATTTTTTAATGAGCTTGACACAGGAAAAGAACTATGCTCAAGGCCTCTGTTTCATTTTTTATTGAGCTTGCCACAGAGAAGAGAAACTATGCTCTTGACTGCTTCTTGATCATGGATTCCAAGAGAATAACACTCTGGAAGGATACCATGTCAAGGGAAAAAACTCAGTCATGGATTCCAAGAGATCTTTGCTGGATGGAAGATAAGCACTCGGAAAGGAACACATGTCGAGATTTGCGATAGGAGTAAGGAGATCAGGCTCCAATAATCCTACCAAAGAAATCACCATGTTCACTACCGGATCCAAATCATCATAAGTTGAAATCATGGGAGATGGTGGAAAATCAACATCAGGAGGGGAGATAGAGTGTATATCTTCCGAATTTCTTCACGAGGGGGAAGAAAAGAGGATCGGTAATGGTTATTATCCCAAGGTAACTTGTAAATATGAAGCATTTTTGGAATAGATTCATCAAAAGGAGAAATTGGGGAAATGCAGTCGATCGTAGACGACAAGGAACTCAACCAGGATTGCATCGAGGAACTGTCGAGTGCTAATAGATGTTGGTTATACAATGAGGGAGAAGCGGATTGGATAGAAACGTATGATGGTTTGGCTGGACTAAGTGGCATGGTGTCACCTAGTGCATCGAATTCCAATGGACGAGGTACAATCCAAGGGTCAGATGAGTCCAAAGATTGATAAGCAGCGGTCGAAATCATATCGATGGTGGCGATATGATGTGTAGTCGGTGGAAGTGGTGTAGGGAAGGTACCCATGAGGCTAGAATATTTTAGTAAGCCAACACCAATGCTTTCATACGTGATCTTGTGGTCTCCCAAGAAAGGAATATTGTTGGTAGCGGGAGCACGAGCATTGATCATGCAGAAATCCAACTGATCAACAGTGACAATTTTACCCTGATGAGGAAATTGGATACATCAAAAAACTGATGAGGCAATGACAGTCATAGCATAAAACCAACTTCTTCCAAGTAACAAGTTGTAATTGAGGGGAGAATCGACCACCTCGACATCAACAGTAATAGTTTTGCCACCCAATTGGATGGGCAGGGACTGTAAAAGCCCATGGGGATGAAAACCTCGCCCATCGAAGGCGCGTAACATTATTGGGGATTTTTTAAGTGTGGGTGATTTTAAACCTTTCCAACATGCTAAATACATGACACAAGTTGAGGCTCCCTCATCCAGAATAGTTTGGTGGATTTGTTGATTGTGAACAACAACATCAACTTGGAAAGCAAGTTGGTGGGAGAGTCAAGATGCATAATTGTCTAGGTTAAACATGATATGGTTGGAAGATTCAGGATCAACAATGCCAAGAGCAGCCAAGAGTGTTCTACGTTTACTAGGGCAGTGTTGTAGAACTTCTAACACAAACATAGCACACGGTGCTTGAGCCAAATCTTCAACAATGTTGTAGTTATGGGCGGCACATGAACTAGGATTAAAGGTAGTTTTGCAGATAGTGCTCTTAGGAGGGCATAAGATAGAGTCAAACATGGGTTTCTCAATCTGAAGTGGTCCAGACAGAGGATTAACCGATGGAAGACTAACAGAGGACGATGATGGATCTGGTAAAGTACCAATACCGTTAATGTCTTTTCCTTTGTCAGGGTTACCTAGTGTGTCGTATGTCTTAGAGAAAGTGGTCAAATTAATCCTGTTAAACATATAAATATGTGCACTCGACGAGGCCTCATCAGCAGGATGGCTTGAACTGCCCCCAGAAGAGGGGGTTTCAACAACCATGGATTGTTGCTGTGGAAAAGGCTGAGTAAGCACAACGGGTTGTGACTTTCCTTGGAAAATTTTGGCCACTTCATTGTGAAGTGGACAGTCTCGAGTGTAGTGATAATCACCACAAATGATACATGGGAATTTCAGTTTCCATTGTGTTTTATTTTCTGTAGCAGGTGTTTGATTTTTTGGTTGTTCATTGTTATTTTTTGATTTATTCTTTGTCTTCTTCTTACTTTTGGATTGTTGTGAAGGGGAAGATTGAACTGCATTCACCTCAGAGATCTAAGTTTGGGGGGAGGTAGAGAAGAGTGTGAGTGATTGGGAAGTAGATTGAGTTTTGACGGAACCGATAACACCATCCACATGAGATGAGGATGGCAGTTTAGATGGATCGGTATTAGCTCGAGCAGCATTCGGAAGCAAATCATACAAAGTACCAAATTGTGAATAAACCAAATCTAAGTATTGAGCCCGAGCGATGGCTTGTTCCTCAGTGACTGCACCACCAATAGCGACATCGCGAGCGATCGGGGGTAACAGTGATTTAGTAGACCATTCCGCCAATAGTATGTGAGGAATGACTGCCTTGATCATCCTTCATCATCGCCTCCACTCATGAATATGGTCAGAGATATGCACAGAGTTAGTTTGACGAAGGGAGTTCAAGAGTTCAGTACCCATCTCATAGCGAATAGGCAGTTGAAAGTGTGTGAGGAAAGACATGGTGAGGGAATTGAAATCATGAAAAGAAGGGCGTGGTAGTTCAATATACCACTTTTCCACCGAGCCTGTAAGTGTTCGCTGGAAAAGGCGCAAACGTATAGAATCATCCATGAGGGAGTTTGATGAACACCACAAATGGAAATTCATCACATGGTTGTTTGGATCTTCGCCATATTTTCCGTCAAATTTTGGAATATCAGAAGGAAGTTTAGCTGGAATGACTGGCCAAACTAGTGAATGAGAAATATGATCGTTAGTTAACCGAGACAAGTCTGGGAGATCCAGAGTCGCAAGGAAAGGTAGTTGTCGGTTAATTTTTTGATGATACTGGTGTGGCATAGGAACACTAGTAGGACCATAAACTGGGTTAGGTTGATAGTTGTAACTAGTAGGTCCTCCTACATATGGTTGTTACTGGCCARGATAAACAGGATTTGATGGTGGATGAGAAACATTTGCATAACCCGGTGGGTTCTAAGCATTATAGGCCGGGTGATTTGCTTTCCCATGAGGAGGATAAACATTTTTCCCTTGAGAATGGTAAGGAGTAGATCCCGGAGGTGGATACACATTAGACCCATGAGGAGGATAAGACTGTGGTCCCGGAGAACTCCAGGTGGTGTTTGGGATGCTACCTGGATAAGGTTGCCCGTAAGATGTTCCGGGAGGAACATGATTTGATAGCCCTCCTAGTGGATTATGAGATGAGTGCAGGGTTGAACAAAAGTGCCTCCTGAAGATACTCCCCAAGATTGTGAAGGGTTTCTAGCAAACGAAGGTTGCCCCCTGCTAGCGGTGGATTTAGAACCGGGGTATGACTGACAAATGGAGGTTTCCCTCCAGGAGGAGCATGAAAAAGGGGCTGACCCCCGGGAGGGGTAGGCCCACCATGGAAAGGTATTCCTCTAGGAGGGAAAGGTTCGTTAGATGGTGGTTTCCCTCCAACCGGTTGTGTCGGGCTTGCAGAGGTCTTCATTCTCGGGTGAGAAGATGTCCCAGTAGGATCGTGTGGAACATGTGGAGCTGTAGAGTAAGTGCTTTGGAGATATTGAAGTGATTTGGAGATGAGTAGAGGTGATGAGTCCAGCATTAGGATGGACTTGTGTTGGTGTAACAGTAGGGTTAATAACTTGATCGACTGGGTGATTCATGGTTTGACCGGATGGTCCTGTTTCACTAGGAGGGTCATGAGGATGAAAGGGTTGTCGAAAGGATTTGAAATTTTCATAAATATCACGTCCCGATGAAGTCCTCCATACAGAATGAGCAAGTGTGGGATTGGTATCTACTACGGTGCTAGGACGAACATGAGTCCTATACTCATCACCAAAGATTGGTTATGTGGATCCCATATATGTTTCGGTAAAAATCCTCTCTGGTAATCATGGGACCTTTTCTTCTATGATGTTCCCAAGGGAGTCTAAATGAACCAAAATTGGTTTGAGAGGAGTTACCGACACAGATGTAGTGGGATTTTCAACCGTGACCAAAGTTCCTTCTGAGTTATCTAACGGAGGAGAAATAACACTTCCAATGTCGGATTGATTTTATACCTCTCTACGGTAGTTGTCTTCTTGAGGGTTAGGAGGTAAGGGTTGATAGCCTTCCGAAGGAAACCCTTTCATACTACGTGATTGATGAAGACCTTTATCGTCTACAGGATCAATCATGGAGAATAACAGAAAACACTGAAAATCTAGGGCCAACTAACAAAAAGAAACAACATACGCTAATAAAATCTAGGAATCAACCAAGCAAACAAAACTTCTCTTGATGATCGTACTAGTTGGTGATGAAATCCAACGTCGCGTGATCAAGTCAAGAAGGGGCCAGGATATGGTGGAATAGTTACAATGGTGACCTGCTTAACGGGCTTTCACCTTGGTGCAAGATTCCATGCAGTAATTGTGGATTTACCCTCCAAGGAGCCCGAGTGAGTTTGACCAATGTCTATTCCAAGTACAGTGAGACTTCCCTTCACCGTCAGCTTGTGTAAGTACCTAAATATTAAGGTAATTAAAGACACCAATTCATAGTGAGTCCCTGGGCGGGTACAGTCGACAGTCCGATCTGAAACGTATGGGCAGGATAACAAGTCTGAAATCAACCCGAGAGGCTCCCACACATAATCGTGGGTATACCTTCAAGTGACCCCCAATATACAATCCGACCACTACAAACAGTTGAACCACGGAGGGATAATCTCCATAATTCACACGAATGTGACCTCGTGCGTAACCCCTATGTGAGAGGGGGATCCCATAAAACCAATACGACAATTGGATTTGACTCTCCCTAGCTCAGGATGCTTATGTTTTTTTTTTTAAACTTTGGAGAGTTATACTCACAGCCTAATCCAAAGTGCTAACCCTAGTCTATTGTTGGTGGAAGATCCTAAAAACAAAAAATGTTCTAGATAGTTTTTAATTAGCGTTCATTTTACAGCTGTTCTTTACTCAAAGGGTGTATGAAAGTGAAACTGATGGAATGATGACTCAAATTCCCCAAAAATGCATGAAAGACGATAAGCAATCATTTCTTTTCAATGAATACCTATTTAAGGGAAAGAGAAAGAGTCGTTTTCACTATCAAACACTAATATGGAATGTCCTCAATCAATTGGTTCTCAATCGAATCCAATGCAATGCTAAAACATGTCAGAAACACCTTCTAATATGAAAACCAATCACTAATATGTATTTTTTTCATTTGTATGCGAATAAAGATTAATTCAATGCAAAAACTTCTCCTGCCAACTACCCTTTCAGATCAAGGAGATTCGGACAAGCATAAGAAATTTTCGCACAAACAACACACCCTCTTGCTATGATTGAAACAAGAAGCAAAAGAAAACAAAAGATAACAAATAAAATCAAACAATTCACACAAAAGAGAGATGTTTTAAGAACAATGACCTTAAAAAACCAAATGAGATGATTCACATATTTATGATGCCCTTCACCAGAGTTCCCGCTCAGTCGGATAAGAGAGAATAAGGTAGTGGATTGTTTCTAAGTTCTCAACAGCAAAAAAACTCAACATAAGAAAGAAGGCCACCAAATATGAACAAAAAATTTCTTATTTCTCAGAGGGAAGGATGTCAAAGGTCAATAGGAAGAAGCATTGAATCACAAAGAATCTTAGCAAGTGGAAAACAAAGATTGGATCTCAAAAAATGCAATTCTGGAAAGGATTTTTTGCAAAGAGAGGCTAGCACTCTAGTGTAAGTGGCACCACAGTGTTATAACGCTTTGTCTAAGGTCTTCAGGGAGCGTTGGCACCCTGTTAACAAGGTAGGGGAGCGTTGGTGTCCTAAAACCCAGAAAAATGGCCAAAAAATCCTAAAACTCAAATCAACTTTGGATTTCAGAGTATGTGTGATGGAATAAGGATTCAATCAACATATGAAATCAAACATATGGGGTGAACAAAGTGATCTAAAAATTGAAGACTTGTAATATTGAAAATATTTGCAAGTAAATTTTATGTGTTAAAAGCAAATGGATCAACTTTACAACACATCATTAATAGGTTTTACACATTCAAGATGCATATAAACAACAACAAAATCAATGAACAGAAAACACATAACACAACAAATGATAAAGGAGTTCACCCCTCTCTTGGGCTACATCTCCTGGTCCAACTTCCAATGGATCATTTGTATTATTTGCTTAATGTGCTCAAAAATGTTCTTTACAATTCTCAAACTATCAAATAGACTGCTCCAATGGCTTCAAAACGTCCAAAAACCCCTAGCTGGGCTTTTTTGGCACCTCGTTTGGCCAAAAAATGAAGAATTTAGGCTTCCTAGAAGTCCTCCCTTCAAGCTTGTTGTCTCTGCATCTACAAATTGCACCCTTGTACATTCAACCTAGCACACACACTATTTAAAGTGTAAAAACCCGTCACCGAACGCAACCGCGCCAACGGTGCGAACTGTAGGACGGTTATGGGTGCGCCAGCCCCTAACCGCCAAGCTCGTGGGCACATGGGTCCATGTGACCTCACACAAATATAAAAGGGCTAAGTCTTAAACACAATTTCCCCACGCGCTCCGTGGCAAGGTCACATGCCACGGGTTATGTGATCGAAGGCTTAAATACGTAAACCCCGCACGTTTGAACTATGGTCATGTGGTTGAAGGTTGTGCGACCGGGGGCTAGGCTCCATTTGTAACACAAATCCCGCACAAACGATATGGTAACAGTCCTATGTGTAAAACAATAGAACCACGGGTCGGGGCTAAGCCCCGGCCTGACCCCCCGCCACATACAACATTACATTAATTCAAATATATTTCAATGCATATAGTTAACAAGGAACAACGCATGGCCCGTTGGTAGGGTGGAATTTGCAAAGGCTTTGACCGGTGGGGAGGTCCAGGGTTCGAATCCCACAGACTCCATATAGTTTTGAACCAATAACCAATACAACGGTACCACGTGGCAGCCCATGACTGGGCCACGTGGCACCCAACCACAAACCAAAAACTGCCACGTGTCGAAACATGATTTGTCCAACTGTCATCCAATCTGAAACTACCATGTCACCTCTGCCATGTAAGCATACAAACGTACGACCTCTGCCATGTCAGCATACGATCTCTACCATGTCAGCCTGTACGGACTACCCAGTCAACGTCTTTTTTTTTTTACTTGTTTGACGATTCGAACAGATCGTGATATCTCTCTCTCCTGACATCCGTTTGAACCCAAATGAGTTGCATTGGGTTTGCAACGACGAGGCCTACGGTCTCATTCGATTTGAAGCGATTCCAAGCACTTTGAATTTTTGAGCATAATTTGATCCCCTGATCACACCTCCCCATTGGGAAGCTTTTGGACCTCCAAAAGACTATTTTCAGTTTATTTGAAGATGAGGGTATAGTTCTCTCACCCTTCCAACCTCAATCCACTTGTCTTTGCTTGGATTTGTACCATTAAGACCAACTCGAAGATACTCAACATTTCCTCATTTTGAAGTTCGCATTCTCCTGTCAAGGATGGTGTCTTCATGCAGTTCTGTAAGATATTCTGGGGAAAAATCATCTATAGAAGGAATCTGAACATGCTCTCCATGATCATCAATCAACGGAGGCTCATACAATTTCAAATTCTCAACATTAATGACTGCATACATTTGCATATAAGGAGGCAAATCTAAACGAAAAGTATTGTAACCAATCTTGTCGATAATCTTGAAAGGACCATATCGAATCGGTTTCAATTTTTTACCTTCTCCTTTAAGCCTCTCCTTACTGATGTAAAGCCAAACTTCATCTCCAACTTGGAAACTGTGATCAACACGATGCTTGTCATGCCTCGTCTTGTACTTGGCTTGACTCTTTTCCACCTGCTCTTGCACCACTTGATGTATCGACTGAATTTGTTCAATGAACTTTTCTGCCCTATCAATGTCATATTCACCATCGATAGAAATATCCTTCCCAAAGATAAAATCTAAAGTATATTTGGGCAAATAGCCAAAACATGCTTCAAATGGCGACGTTTGAGTCGAAGAGTGCTTAGCTTGATTGTAAGCATGTTGAATGTACTGTAAATGCTCATCCCAAAGCTTAGGATGCTTGCTACAATAAGAACGAATAAGATGCACCACTGTTCAATTTACCACCTCTGTCTAACCATCTGTTTACAGATGAAAAGTTGTGCTCTTTTTAAGTTTGGTGTCCATGAGTGCCCATAAACTCGACCAAAAACTTCCAACAAATCGAGAATTTCGATCAGAAATAATGGATTTAAGCAATCCAAAAATGCACCCAAACATTTTGAAAGAACATTTGTGCCGTTTGTTCAGCTATAACCTACTTAGTACAAGGCATCAAAATACACATTTTTCTAAATCGATCAACCACAACATAAAGATAATCATGATTTCATCTCGACATAGGTAGACCACCTACAAAATCCATGGAAATACTTTCCCAAGGTCGAGAAGGAACTGGAAGTG
>ML795201.1:476312-487835 GCA_009831015.1 Picea engelmannii | reverse complement strand
GAGGGTATGGCTTAGGATGTGGAATTGTTTCCAACTTTAATTTCTTAACAGTTTCTTCAGATATAAGGTTTGCTTGAGATCCAATATCAAATAGAGTATCTATCTTAGTATGCTTTGAAACAACCCTTATGTGAAAAAGTTCAGTTCTCTCTTTTTCTTGTTGAGTTACATTGATATTATTGTTACTTGAAGAACTAGTACTTGCATTAGAACCATTACCTTGATTACCCATGGCTGTGATCTTTGTTTCATCACCCGAATCAGAACCTAAATCATGTTGAATGGTTGCAGCAGTCTTTGACTTCCCTTTGTTGTTGTTGCCAAACATTTTGGGTCTTCTTTCAGGATGAAGTTTCCAACAATGGTCTTCATCATGGCCATCCTTTGAACAATGTTTGCATGTGAATTTTTCTCCCTCTTTCTTAACAACAACATTCTTTTTTCCATTTCCCTTGAACTTCTTATTTCCTTTGTCTCCATGGCTGAAAGGATTCTTGTTACCCTCATGAGTATCGTTCCTTCCTCTCTTTTCCAAATGAGTAGCCTGAACACAAACTTCATCTAGATTTGAAGTATTAAACATGAGCATAGTATGTCTCAAATAACTATGTAAAGCTCCAACGTATTTGAGTAAAGTTTCTTGAGAAGACAAATCTACTCCCAAAACCAAAGCTCTTCTCCTAAATTCTTGAGTAAATCTTTGCACATTTTGTCCTTTATCTTGTCTAAAATTTTGCCATTCCATAGTAGCCTTTTGCTTATATGCCAATGGATAAAATTGTTTTTTAATTGCAACAATAAAATCATTCCAAGAAATTAAAATTTTACCATGCTTCTTCATGTCCTTCTGAGTCTTGGATTCCCACCAAATGAGTGCTGCACTATCCAATCTTAAAGAAGCAAGCTGAATTTTGGTTTCATCATCTTGAATTTTTTGTATTCTACAGTATACCTCAATCTGACGTATCCAATTATCTAATTTCTCAGCATTAACTTCTCCATTGTATATTGGCAATTCAAATTTAATATCAAGCTTTAATGAAGGAATTTGCGAAGGAGTTTTACCATGTCCCTTTGGAGAATTCAGAAGAGGTCTTGAACTAGTAGAAGAAGAAGAAGAAGAAGAAGAAGAAGATGGAGGAGAGGGTGGTGGAGAAGCACCATTCCCTCCATTTCCATTTGGAGTTTTATCACCACTGTCTCCCTTATGCTTTGAAGGGTTGGAGCCTTCACCTTGCAACAATGCAATCCTTTCCATCAAGATCTTCATCATCTCTCTCATTTCCATGACAGCCTTTATGAGATCTTCATCTTCTGCAGGAACATGTTCATGACTTTCTTCATGAGCCATACTTGGTGAATGCCTCCTTGAAACTTGTGGTGATTGTATATGCTTCTTCCTTGAAGGATGAGAACTTGGCTCCACAAGTTGACCTTCTCCTCTTGTGAGTTTCAACCTTGTGAGCATCAGAAAACAAAACACTTGCAAATAATCAAGTCTTCAAAAACTAGTGCTCTGATACCAACTTGATCTAAAAATTGAAGAAGACTTGTAATCTTGAAAATATTTGCAAGTAAATTTTATGTGTTAAAATAAAATGGATCAACTTTGCAACACATCATTAATAAGTTTTACACATTCAAGATGCATATAAACAACAGCAAAATCAATGAACAGAAAACACATAACACAACAAATGATAAAGGATTTCAAACCTCTCTTGGGCTACATCTCCTGGTCCAGCTTCCAATGGATCATTTGTATTATTTTCTCAAATTGCTAAAAAATGTGCTTTACAATGCTCAAACTATCAAATACACTGCTCCAATGGCTTCAGAACGTCCAAAAACCCCTAGCTTGGCTTTTTCGGCAGCTCGTTTGGCCAAAAAACGAAGAAGTTAGGCTTCCTGGAAGTCCTCCCTTCAAGCTTGTTGTCTTTGCATCTACAAATTGCACCCTTGTACATTCAACCTAGCACACATTCTATTTAAAGCGTAAAAACCCAGCACCAAACGCAACTGCGCCAACGGTGCGAACTGTAGGATGGTTATGGGCGCGCCAGCCCCTAACCGCCAATCTCGTGGGAACATGGGTCCATGTGACCTCACGCAAATATAAAAGGGCTAAGTCTTAAACACAATTTCCCTGCGCGCTCCGTGGCAAGGTCACATGCCACGGGTTATGTGACCGGAGGCTTAAATACGTAAACCCCGCACGTTTGAACTATGGTCATGTGGTTGAAGGTTGTGCAACCGGGGGCTAGGCTTCGTTTGTAACAAAACTCCTGTGCAAACGATATGGTAACGGTCCTATGTGTAAAACAATAGAACCACGGGTCGGGGCTAAGCCCCGGCCCAACCCCCCGCCATATACAACATTACATTAATTCAAATATATTTCAACGCATATAGTTAACAAAGAACAACGCATGGCCTGTTGGCAGGGAGGACTTTGCAAAGGCTTTGACTGGTGGGGAGGTCCGGGGTTCGAATCCCATGGACTCCATATAGTTTTGAACCAATAACCAATACAACGGTGCCATGTGGCATCCCATGACTGGGCCACGTGGCACCCAACCACAAACCAAAAACTGCCACATGTCGAAACATGATTCGTCCAACTGTCAGCCAATCCAAAACTACCATGTCACCTCTACCATGTCAGCATATAGACGTACGAACTCTGCCATGTCATCGTACGGTCTTTGCCACGTCAGCCTGTACAGACTGCCCAGTCAGTGTCCCTTTTTTTACTTGTTTGACGATTCAAACAGATCGTGATATCTCTCGCTCCCGACATCCGATTGAACCCAAACGAGTTGTGTTGGGTTTGCAACGATGAGGCCTACGCTCTCGTTCGATTTGAAGCTATTCTAAGAACTTTGAATTTTTGAGCATAATTTGATCCCTTGATCACAAATTCTAAAAACAACAAAGGGTAAGACAAGGTCTGTGAGGAAAACCAAAACTAAAAGTTTTGATTCAATCTCCAATGGAGTCGTCAGTTTCTGTTGAAGGAAAATCTCCCTGTGGACAGGTAGATCTCCTCTTGAGAGCTAGACTCTTAACTCTTAAGATAGAAGATGCTTATCGTGGACACTGACTTCCTTTTAGGTCTAGACAAACTAATGTATGAGGAGGAAGAAGAAAATAAGTAACTTTTACCATTGTTTGTCCCTGCACGGTCTGAGTTGAGCTCTAGTCTTAAGCTCCTCTATAAGCCTTGTAGACAAACAAATTTGCAACCACTTCCTACTCTACTGAGATTAGTTCAAAATAGACCTATCTATTAGAGACAAATTCATATGAGATCAAACATGGAATTGAAAGAAACATGCCAAGCATGTTATATTAAAGGGAACAATAGCGAAGAATGCCTATAGCCATAGATGTGAGTGTAGCAACTTCGTCAAGTCTTCCTTGTCCGAACCCTTGCTCAAACAGTCCACATGCTGAATGCTGATGTTCTGAAAGACACCTTCCTCATGAGATCATAGGTCAGATGCTTCACTATACTTTCTTCCCCCTTTTTCACCATGAGAAGGCCTGCTTATATAGGCTTAGAGAGGCCCAACCACTTGAGATATCCTTGGGGTAAGTTGAGGATTTTCCTCCTTCAGTTATGGATCCTCCCTAAGATCATGGCTTGAGCAAGGATTTGAATCCAATTGCCTTTAGATATTGAGCGAATATTTCCCTCGTTCTTTTCAACAAACCAATTTTTGCCCAGAATAGGTAGCGCTCCCCCAAAAGGGGCATCAGAATGTTATAACGCTCCCTAACAATTCATAGGGGGGTGCCAACACTCCTAACAGTAGAAACGCTCCTCAAAAAGGGAAGACAGAGTGTTATAATTCTCCCTGAGAATGTATAGGGGGGAACCAACACTCCTAATAGTGGTATAGGGGAGCGTTCTCCTCTGAAACTCAATTTTTAGTGGTTCTTTCAAATGGAAAGAGGTTCATAACCCTGTTAACCCATTCCTCTTCTTCCAAATCAAATGTTCGAGGTGTTTCAAGTGTCCTTTCGATGTCGTTATAAGCACGACATAGGAATTATGGCAGTATGTTTTTTCTGAAACTTGTGACACTTGCAACCAAAATGTGACACTTGCGACACTTGAAATGATGACATGTGTGACACTATCAAAGTGATTAATTTTGATGTGTAACACTTCTCCTATTGTGTCCCTATTTTAAATCCTTCAATCCTATCCCAATTTGTTATTAAGGGGGGATGTTAGGATATTTATACACTTAGGAGTTAGTTAATATATACTTGGTCTAATGTTTCATTAGGTAAAATTGTATTTCTTAGTGTGTTTCTTTAGTATGCATTAGTATGCATTTGTAGTTAGGAAATCTGATGGTCACGATATGTTCCTGACATAGAGTGATCTGACATTTTATATTCTCCTTGATCTTAACAACCATTGATCCATGGATTAACACTCGATTGGTCCATGATCTCTATTTAAGGAGCATGGAGGGTCATTTTCCTATGATCGATTATGAGAAACTCTCTTGTAAATTCTCTCTATAATATTTTTCTTTTGCATTAATAAACTGCTCCAAGTGATCGCGTTGGCTGGGGTCGTGGATGTTTCCCCGTAGGGGTTTTACCATGTCAAAACATCGGTGTGTTGATATTTGATCTGGTTGTGTGAGTGGTTACTGAAGGTGTTCATCCTTTGTTGGAATACTTGTGTTGTCGAATAGGAAGTACTCATGTAGACCTCCTTTCTTGGAGCAAAGAAAACCAATTGCCCATTTTCTGTGGGAAAAAGAAAGTAACCTTTGTCCTTGACTGTTGTGGAGCAGAGAGAAAGAATTTATCTTAGAGCATCATGGTCTAGCTTGGGGGTGGAAAATTGTAAATCCAACATGATTGGTTGTTCCTATGGTTGGGAGGAAACAAGCACCCCTTTCAGTAGTTCCTTAAAATTTTCCAGTTCTGATAAGTATTTTCATACTATGTGTATTATATTGGATGTGATGATGAAATGTTTGTGTTTATTATTTAGTCTCCAGTATTCGAATAGTAGTTAGAAATGTTATTGTATTTCTGTAAAATGTTATATCTATGTGATCTTAGACTTATCTTAGTTTAACTGTTAGAGAGTCATGGGATGTGAGTCTGCAGGAGAGTTGAGGTAGGATCAAATTAAATTTCTAAGTCCTGCAAACCCTATGAAGTTTACCTTAGCGGGAATGTTAAGTCCAAATTATGTGGGAGAAGGGTGTTTTTACCTTAGAATATTCACTCATCTAACTAAGGGCTTGTGCCCATGTCCTTAACCCTATTTATTCTAAAGGATTAATGCTTAGCCCCTAGAATTCATAAAGTATCCATGTGAACAGGGCCTAGGAACCCTACACTAGCCCAAAAGGAGATATCCATTTCGGTTTCGGGATTTCGAGACTTGTGACTCCACAATCCTTGAAAGTATTCGAAGGCCAAAGTTGTGAATTGATGAGAACCATCGATATGGGGATCCATTATGGATTGCTCTCAGTCATTATATCGGACGTAGGAATGGAGGAACTAAGCGCTTCAACAAAGTCTTACTTGAGGATATTTGGAATGGTATAGTGTTGAAATCCCTAAAGGCCGAAGTTGCAGAGTTAATCTGGACCATTGAAATTGGAGGAATACATGTCCATGGATCTAGCATGTTCTGGAGGGAAAGTCAGGAGACACACTCACTGAACTCTTGAATACCAAACTGCCAAAGTAACATAGGTCATCGATCCTTGGATCCTTTGGGATCCTTCCGAGCCATCGATCTAAGGGACCCACCTCTGACCACATGAATATCTAAGAATGCATCATGGAGTGACACATGGCCCCTACACATTCCCCGTCAAGTTTTTACCATTGAAATAGGAAAGTTGGATTAGGGAGTACATGGAAAGTGATCTCGTAGTTTGGAGATTTAATACTCCAAAGGAAACCGACCAAGAGTTTACGAAGTATGAACTTTCTGAAGTCACGAGTGTCGAAGTGAATCTCGACCATTGGTCAAAAAGGACATGTGGTGCAACATCCCGTAGTCTGGAGACTTAGCTCTTCTGGGGATTTATGTTGAGGGGATTCGGTAAGTCCCAAAGCCTAGAGCCACGAAGTAACAAGGACCGTGGATATATGAATCCATGTGGATAAATATCATCCATGCGATGGGCGTGATGTGGACCCGCAACCAAGGTAACATGTGTCACCCAGATTTGGTTGATTCACCCATCCCTTGTGCTTGTTGGAGTAGGACACATGCCATCCCCTAAGCAGGACATGTGTCATCTCTTGACCCTCGTCATGTGTCAATTGTTGAATCGTGCCTGCTTGGCCAATAGAAAGGTGACGTGTCCAGGACTCTGGAAGTCTGGACAGTTTCAAGAGTTTGGAAGATTCAAACATAGTATGATACAGAATGATTCAATGAGAATCGTCGAATGTTGATCGCCGAAGGAGCCAAGCCACATGGTGTGAGTTCGGGAATTTAAACATAGGCTATTAAAAAAGAATGTTCAACAAGAATCACTGATCACCTACATTTGAAAGTCTAATGACGATAGTCGATCGCCGAATGCAAAACGTTGAAGGGATAGGGGCACATGGAAAGTTTACAAGACTTATGAGATTGGAGAAAAAGTTATGTTCAATGATGATTATGGAAGACCCCTTTTTAACCGTAGATCTTGGCGGAGGATGTGAACCGTTGATCCTCTATGTTGTTCGGGGATCTAATAATTTAACAATACTTTTCGAACTCCTAAAGTTCAGGAAATTCCGAAGTGTTGAATTTTTTTCTAACATAGGCTCTTAGCTCCCTGTTTTCACCCCAAAGTTATGGGGAAGACCCTGATAGATGGTTCAAGCACACAGTGAGAGATGTAAGTGTCAGAGAAATTTATTAAGAGAGTTTTTCTTAACGGACCAAAAATAAACCAGGGAAAGTGAGAATTTAATGCCCTGATCTGGATTTTATGAGAAGAACAAAATGAATACAGATTATTAAAATATTCTTAACACAAAATAAAAGATACACAGTAAAATTCGTTTTCTATCCAATAAGGAAATAAGTTGAAACTGTAAAATGCAACGGAAAACAATCTTGCTGGAATGGTGGCAGCTTATCTATGAGAAGAGATGTGACAGTTTCGCTCATTCGCAAGAACATGGTTACAATGAGGCTCTGAAGGCATTTTACAATAAACAGGAATGTCAAAAACCCTAGACATCCAAAAACCTAACCCTAGGAGATTAAGCGCCAAAAGTCATGTGGGCCCCGTTTGGGTAAGTTAGTACATCAACTTCCCAGGGTCGTAACGTTTGCATACAATATTTGTTTTAGGCACACGATAGCCCGTTGGAAAGGTATAACTGAGAAGAACAATTTTTGACTCTCTTAGATAAATGCCTCCAGCAGTAAACTAGGCCCCAAATCCCCAAAAAATGTCATTTAAGGCCTCAAAATGGCCCCAAAATTTTGGAACCCGAAAAACTGTCGAAAAACTGCCAAGGTGGAAAACTATTTTTCGAGCTAGTGGAATAGGTGGGTGGAAACCGATATCCACCTAGATCAATCATCCATCCTTATGAAGAAATTATATCCATTGCATTGAGTTCCCCCATCATATGAGGAAATTTCTGTTGAATTTGGCCCCAGGTGAGCCACTTGCCTTGGTGCAGGAGCTTCCCTGCTTTGACGACTCGATAAATATGGATCCTTTGCTGTCAAGTGCCCTTGATATGTGTGTCCAAAATTTGATAACCGGATTCTTGTTGCATGTAGTCAAGGTTGAGCTCTATTGGTGTCAACTTCTCTGCTATCTTTGAGGTGTCGAATAATAGTGGAAAATATGGCCAAAGGAGAGCCACGTTGAAGACTGGATGTAGACCAAGGAAGAGGGGAATGTTGAGCTCAAAATCGTTGTCACCCACAACCTTGGTGATGATTTACGTTCCATAACGGAGTGGGCGAAGCTTTTGATGGGGCCCTATAAGGTGTTATTTCTACAAATGAAACAAATCTTTTTTTCCCACTTGAAACTTATGTGGCACCTGATGTTGATCATGGCGTTGTTTGTACTTGGCATTAGAATTATGTAGAATATCCTAAACTAGATGGAGGATGTGTTCGATATGCTCAATGAACCAGGTGTCTTTGTCATTTTCTGGTGGAGAAGGGGATGAGTTGACCAAGGTGGTCGCCAGGGGTAGTGAAACATCCATGGGGCCCAATGGTTGGAATCCCAACCCCACCTGAAAGGGGCTATGTCTATTTCATCTGTGCAGGTCTCGGTTGTAGCTGTGTTGGACATAGAGAAGACTCTCATCCCATGTGCGAGGGTGTTTTGAATTGTACATTCATAGGATATGTATGACCATCCGATTGACGACCTCAGTTTGGCCATCTGTCTGGGGGTGGAAGGCAGTGGATTTGGTGAGCTTTCTATCCATCAGTGACCTAAGGATCGACCAAAATGAGCTGAGGAACCAACTGTCACGGTCAGAGATAATAGTTTGTGGCATACCAAAATGTACCCGTACGCGTTCAAAGAAGAGCTTGGCAGTGTCTTCTATTGTGATGTTCTTCTTGCAGGCGGTTGGAATCGCCATCTTGGAAAAGTGATCAACAACCACAAAAACATAGTCATTTCCCCTCTTGGTGGATGGGAGGCCTGACATGTAGTCCATTGATATGGATTCCCACATCTTGTTTAGAGTAGGCAGAGGGTTGTACATGCCATGTTTCTTAGTGGTCGGTTTGGTAATAGCGTAGGCGGTGCAGGACCTGATATACTTGTCGACATCCTGTCGAAGTTTAGGCCAGTAGAAATGTTTCTGCGACACTACCACTATCTTTTCAGTGAAAAAGTATCCTACCACCTGACTGTATTGAGCTTCCTAAATCATCTTTGTGCACTTTCTTGATGGAACATAGAGATGGTCCAGATGGCCCAACATCCCATCTTGAAGATGGAAATTAGCGACCACTGAGTTGGTGCCCAACATTTGGTAGGTGGTGGAGAAGTCAGGATCTGTCTCATAGAGGTGGGGCCATTCGGAGGTCTCATGCATGTAAGAGTCTAGCACTGTCATGAGTGTTGCGACTGGAGGTCGGCTGAGGAAGTTAGCAACTTGGTTGGTACTTCCTATTTTATACTTGATGTTGAGGTGGAACTGCTATAAGTATGTTGACCACTTCTGATGGCAGTCATTCTACAATTTTCCTTGGGTCTGCATGAACTCTAGTGGCTTGTGATCAATGTGGATGATTGTATCCTTCCAAAGAATGTAATGTCTCCACTGGCGGTAGTCTTACAAAATGGAGTACATTTATTTGTCGTAAGTAGGGTAATTATGGACAACACCTGATAGTGTCTCACTATGATATTCCATGGGGTGGTCGTGTTGAGTGAGAACGACGCCCACAACATAGTCTGAAGAATCTGTCTCGATCTCAAAGGGATGTTCCAGGTCCGGTAATGAAAGTACCAGGGATGAGCACAAACACTTCTTCTAGTCATCGAAGGATTTTTTTTAGGACAAGCCCCACACACATTTTTCCTTACCACCACCTTTGGTTACTTGGCTAAGGGCCCATGCAATATGAGATAATCCCAGCAAGAACCTGCAATAGAAATTAACGAGGCCCAAGAAGATCTGATGTTCAATGAGTGTGGTTGGGGCTATCCAGTTCGAAATAGAATGGATCTTGGTTGGATCCACATGCACATCATGTTGATCAACAAAGTAGCCTAAGTAATGGACCCTGTCCATGCCGAAGGATCATTTTTCCAAGTTTACATATAGTTTGTGTTGCCGCGGGGTGTGAAGAACCTATTGAATATGTTGCAAGTGTTCCTCCCGAGTATTCTTGTAGATGAGGATGTCATCCAGATACACGACTACAAAAATATTGGTGAAAGTTCGTAGGATATCATCCATCATCCTCATAGAAGTTGTTAGAGAAATTTTCAAACCAAAGGGCATGACCATCCATTCAAAAATACCTTCTTTTGACTTGAAGGCAGTCTTCCATACATCTTTTTTTTCTATAGGGACTTGGTGGTAGCAATAATTCAGATCAATATTACTAAAGTATTTGGCCCTCGTGAGTTGATCAAGGAGGTCATCGATTCGGGGAATTGGGTACCAGTTTCGGACTATGATTTTAGTCAAGGCCTGGTAATCAATGCAGAGTCGCTAGGTCCCATCTTTCTTATGAACCAACATGATTGGGCTCTCACAAGGTGATGAGTTGGGATGGATGTGCCCCTTGTGGAGCAGTTCTTGGATCTACCTCTTGATTTCCTTGTTTTCTAACAGAGAGCAACGGTAGACTGGCCCATTGGATAGCGGTGCACCTGGGGTCAGATCGATGGGATGCTTGAAATGGAAGTGCATAGGTACCCCATTAGCAGAGGAGACAATATCTGAGTATTCTTCCACGACCTTATCCAATTTCTTCTGTTGTGTGGGGATATCGATCACGGAGGCCCTGGATGTGGCTGCAATATTTCGCTCACTTTGAGAGAGAATCACAAAGAATACAAATTTCTCGGTCTAAGAGATGACCTTCTTGCATTTCTTGGCAGAGATCAAGGAAATAGCACTAGGAGGGACTTCCTTGGGTATCCTGTAAAATTTCCTGTTCAAAGTAATAATAACACTATGAGGCCTAGACTCATATACAACATGACGTTTCCATAAATAAGGTTGGCCCAAAAGAACATTACAAACTTTGAGAGGAGAAACATCACACAATACCTCATCTTTGAAGGGCTTGATGTCATACAACAATCGACACTATTGGATGACACGAATATCACTTCCTTGGCAGAACCATCCAATGGTGTAGGTTTGTGGGTGTGGAATTGTCAGTAGGGCCAACTGCTTGATGAACTCTTCTAAGATGAGGTTCTTCTGGATACCTCTATCAATGATGAAGTGAAGTGGGGTGCCTTTTACCCACATTTTTGAATGGAACAGGCACTCTCCTTCTGGCTTGTATGGTTCACCAGGCTGGATCTTGGTGGTAGCAATGGTGGCACTAGGTTCTGCATCAATGATCCATCTTCCTCTTTCTGGTTCTGACTCATAATCAGAATGCGCATATGATTCAGAGGCTTTCACTTCATCCACCAATGACTACTTTGAGAGGCCATCAACAATGTTATTCAAGGGATCTTATGGAATTCGCACCACTTCTCTGTATCTTTTGTTTTCTTTCTGATGTCCTTATTTTATTGTGGCTTGGTGTTAAGAACCAAATGTCAATATAGCATAGAAAATCCTTAGAAAAAGTACTCAACGCCTTGAAAAAGAGATAATTTTAGATAATAAGACTCTTCAAGGGGGAAAACTCCTTTTGCCACACTTAAATGTTCAAGTACAAGATGATTCAAAATGAAAATGTCTCCTTGGTATATATAGGAGACTAGGAGGTATAATTACAACTAATGGCCTAAAGCTGACATAAATAAAATAACATTACTAATATAATATTCCCCAATTAAG
>ML795201.1:440526-463345 GCA_009831015.1 Picea engelmannii | reverse complement strand
TGTGTCCCAAGACACAGGAGGAGATAGAATACATGTCCAGGGTCCCATATTCATCAACAGTTGGCAGCTTGATGTATGCAATGGTTTGCACAAGACCAGATATTGCACATGCAGTGGGAGTTGTGAGCAGATATATGAACAATACAGGTAAAGAACATTGGGAGGCATTAAAGTGGATTCTCAGATACTTGAGAGGTACTACTAATCATGCATTATGTTTTGGAGGTTCAGAAACTGTTCTACAAGGATATGTTGATTCATATATGGCAGGTGATAAATATAGGAGGAGGAGTACCATAGGGTATGTGTTTACTATAGGTGGAACAATAGTAAGTTGGATTTCAAAACTGCAAAAGGTTGTTGCACTTTCAACAACAGAGGCAGAGTATGTTGCTGCTACAGAGGCTAGTAAAGAGATGATTTGGTTACAGAGGTTTATGGAGGAATTGGGAAAGAAGCAAGAGAATAGCAGGTTGTACTATGACAGTGATAGTGCCATTCATCTTGAAAAGAACTCAACCTTCCATTCGAATACTAAGAATATATAGTTGAGGTACCACTTCATACGATCCACCTTGGAAGATGGACATTTGAAGTTGGAAAAGATACACATTATCCAGAATCCTGTAGACATGTTAACAAAGGGAGTAACCAGGGAAAAAATGAGTTCCTGCTCAATTTTAGTTGGTCTTCAGGAATGAAGACGAAGATGAGAAATTTTCCAGGTCCAAGAAGGTTCAGATTCCAGCATATACAACAACGATGGAGTTGTTGAGATCAGTCTCCAAGTGGGAGATTATTGGTTGTGGAGCCTCATTATCTTCCTGATTCAGAAGTATTTTACTTTTAGCCGTGTTTATACCCCATGAAGTATTTACACCCCAGAAGTATGTACACTCTTCCACACGGGGGAGTGCAGAGGGGGGGTACCCCCTCTGCGGGGTCCGGGGGGGATATCCCCCTGGCTGGGGGGTCTAGGGGCAAGAGGGTCCCCAGCAGGGGTTTGGGGGAGAAGCCCCCGAAGGAAAAATTTCCTTGTAAATGTATATTGTAATTTCATTGTAAATTTGGACCATTCATTATAAGGTTGCAGATCTAACGATAGAGATTATGTTAGGGTTTTTTTCCCTAGAAGGAAACCCTGTTTTATGAGGGAACTGTAATGCGACTATGATTGATGGTGAATATTGTATTCTAAGATAGGAGACTGTGAGAGAAAGAAGGGGAAGTTACAATGGATTTGCTGTAGGTTGTATCCTTTCATATGCTGGATAATAATAAAGGAAGGACTTGACAATTTCTCTGGTGGACGTAGCCCACACTGGGTGAATCATGTAAATCTGTGTCTCTATTGTATTGTGTATCTTTTGTGTTTTGTTTCCACATTTGTTTTATTTTATTGCTCCACGGTCCTATTTTTCTAACAGTTTGTCCTCGCAAAATCCAAGTTGAGCTTCAATCCCAAGCTCCTCGATAGGTCCTGTAGTAAAAACAAAGATACAATAAACTTCCTATTCTACTGAGATTAGCTCAAATATAGATCTATCTACTTAAGACAAGTTCATGTGGAACAAACATAAACTTGAAAGAAACAGGCCAAGCATGTATGTATATTAATGAGAACAAATGAAGAGTACTTACAGACCAAACTTGATGAAGGTGCAACAACTTCTTCCAGTTCTCTTTGTCCAACCACTTTGCTCAAGTAATCTAGATTGATTATGCTTCAATGGTGCCTCACTTATGAGATCATAAGTTTGGTATAATTCTCAATCTCCATCTCTCCCTTTTCCATGGAAATCCCTCATTATATAGGATTTGGAGGCTTAACCACCATGGAGAGGATCTCTCATCAGATCCACTAAGAAAGGGATCTCTAAGATATTTAGGGAGAAAATATCTCTTAAGGATTTTGGGGAGGAAATATCTCTCAAGGATTTTGGGGAGGAAATATCTCAACCATCCATGAGATCCTCCACCTTCCCTAAAAAATAGGAAACCAAATGTGAGGTGTATTATCACACTTAATTACTTTCTTTTTCATGAATATTAATAATAATTCATGCATACTTGGTGTTTTGGCCTTCATGTAATATATCTCTCCTCCATATTGACTAGGGATTGTGACATAGGTTATTCCATGGTGTCAAGGTGTATGAGACACTTATATGACACTTTACGACACTTTATGACACTTAGGGTGAGGTACCTAGGTGTACAAATTTCATGTGTAACAGAATGCCCCCTAAAGTGTCAGGTCAAAAGAGAGAATGATGGCCGAAACACTTTACAAATATTTAAAGCAAGGGTGTGGACTTGGAGAACCTGGTAGAAGCTTCAAACAACCATCAAAAAAATGTTATGACATGTTTCAAACCCAGGGCAGGCATACCTATGATTGAGTGATAAAGACTTTCCAGGTATGGCCACCATAAAATACACTGCGGATCCATAATCATATTGAATGAAGAGTATAGCCACCAAAGATACAATGTGGATCTATACTTCCATGACATGAACTGATTGTAGCCACGAAAAATACACAGTGGATCTATGAGAAGACAAGACATAGCCACAGACCAATACAAAGTGGATCTATGTAATAGTATATGTGTCAATCTTCAAAAGAAAATTTGTCGCAACCTGGGCAAAGTATATATCAGAGTGATCACTCAACCCAGGGTCTTCTTACCAATATCGATGCAATATGATTATAACCATGTGAATAGATGTCCTGATGTCGAACATGGAAGAAACCACTTGATTACCGGTCAATGATGTAAACCGTTAACAAGCACGAGGGAAATCACCATTGATGTCAATGATTCCCAAGGTACTCTAGTACATTCCAAAAAATGTGAATGGATGAGATGAAGTCAAACATCTGTGGAATCATCCAAACATAGGTCAATGATGTAAACCCATTGTCGGACGCGATGAGGCCTACCATTGAGCCATGAAGGTCCCAAGGTACTAACTAGTTTCTAAGTCTAGCTCCTGGATAATGTGCTGAAGTTGACAGGAATAGACTCGTCGAAGGAAGGCCTTGTTGTATCCCCCATCAACGACACGAAATGGTCACAAACATGTAATTGGTAGATCAAATGAACATGGACTGACACGGGTATTGAAACAAGATATTTGTATTGGCTGACTCTTAAAGTAGGCACTTCCCTTGAACATTGAGGCATAACAACAGAAACTTAACAGGGATCAAAACTTGATAATGCAATGGATACTGTGATTTACATCAAGTGAACCAAAGGAGTAAGGAAACTCAGAGGATTGGTTCAGTGAATAGGTTCAACATATTGAAATGAGTGCAAATATAAAATGTCGTGTTCAAGGTCGACTGTAAGGTCACTAGTTAAGTTCTCAAAAACTGCTTGGCTTGCTTCTTTCAATTTTTTCCCCCATCCATATAGACGAGTACCTCTTTTTAATTTAATGAGATCGAGGAGGGTAACACATGCTCGATATAACTCAACTCCGGTAAGTCCCTCTTCCTTTGTTTAATGAACTAGAATAAGTAAGGGTTTGGTCCCGTATGAGCCCTTCAATGTATGATTGTTTAACAAGTCCAAAGAAGGTAAAATTGATGGTTTTTCATATTTAGAGAGTCTGAAAACAACTTAAAGATGACTCCAATGTTGTCCTTTTTCATAATGTTAGTCTCGCGAGGCTGAAAAAGAGATAAATTATCACTCAAAAGACGCTCTTTCAAACCTTTTAATGAGTGGGAAAGGAAGCAAGATCACTCGACAATCTTTTCACATTTAGAGAGTCTAAAAAGAGTTTAAAGAAGATTCCAAGGGGTTCCTTTTTCATATAACCTTTATGAGTCTGAAAAAGTGATAAATGTATACTCAGTTACATTCTCATGTTTTTTAGAGAATGAGAAAGAATAAAGACTAAGCTCGGTACTCTGCCCCCAGCTTGAAAGCTAGTGGCTTAACTCCAGAATGATCATCAAAGGCTAGAGACATGCCCCCTCAAGCTTCAATTCATTCACTGATTTTGAGGTTGTCAACAATTTTTGTACTAGATGGATAAAAAGGATACAAGTGGATGAAAAGAAGTTTCAAATACGATATCTAATGAAATTCTCGCCTCGACATCTACGACATCTGGTGAAAGACTCGACCTGATAGGATAGGTGATTGTTTCATTTTTTAATGAAATTGACACAGGAAAAGAACTATGCTCAAGGCTCCGGGTTGAATCCCTAGATTTTTGTTTCATTTTTTAACGTGATTTCTACAGAAAAGAAAAACTATTCTCAAGGCCTTTGTTTCATTTTTTAACAAGCTTGCCATGGGGAAGAGAAACTATGCTCGTGGCCTTTGTTTCATTTTTTAACGAGCTTGCTACAGAGAGGAGAAACTATGCTCGTAACTTCTATTTCATCTTTTTAATGAGATTTCCACAAAGAAGAGAAATGATGCTCGTGACCTCTTCTTGATCATGGCTTCGAAGAGGATAATTCTTTAGAAGGAAAAAATGTCAAGGGAAAAAACTCGGTCATTGCTTCCAAGAGATCTTCACTGGATGGAATAAGAATGCTCTGGAAGGAACACATGTCGAGGGTGTCGTCAAGGGTAAGGAGATCTAGCTCCATTAGACCTACCAAAGAGATCACCATGTCAACTACCGGATCCAAATCATCAGAAGTTGAAGTCATGGGAGATAGGGCCACATAATTGACCCGTGGCAGGGGTGATACTGAATACATATAAGACCCGGTTAGGAAGTTTATTGGGTTGATGGTCAAGTCAGGGCCAACAAATGAAAGTTGATCAATAGTCACCATTCTTCCATTGTGCGGGAAACATATCACACAAAAAGGAGTGGACACAATAGCTTTCATGGCATAGACATAATCTCTCCCAAGGAGTAAATTGAAATCCAAGGGGTCCTGGACTACCATAACATCAATAAAGACTGTTTTCCCTCCCAAAGTTATGGGAACCTAAGGAAGGCTCCCTAAAGGGTGACTGGTTCTTCTGTTAAAAGCAAACAGAGTCTGGGTAATCGTCATAAGCTGAGCATAACCCAAATCTTTCCAAGCAATAGAGGACAAAATACTAATGGATGAACCTTCATCTATCAGTGCATGAGAAACGTCCCGACCAAAAAAATTTACTGTAATCTTGAAAGGCATGTGAGAGGGAAGATGAGGTCCAATTAGCAAACCCAAATAAAAAAGGATGGCCTCATTACTTGGAAGGGTTTTTGCAAGAGAAGGAGGAATGCCCCCCAACACGGTAGATCCTGTTTCAATGAGAAAAATGTGGGTAGAATCGGGTTTACTCTCTAGCGGGAGAGTAGGATCGATTGATGATGAGATTGTATCGACCACCTTGACACTCTTCATAGGAAGAGTGGGATTTACTGATGATCTAACCAGAGAAACCACTTTGGCACTCGTCATAGGAAGAATGGGATTGATCGATGATGTCAACGGAGCAACCACTTTGGCACTCATCAGAGGAAGAGTGGGATTGACCGATGATGTCATCGGAGCAACCACTTTGGCACTTGTTAGAGGAAGAGTGGGATTGAATGATGAAGTCACCGGAGAAACCACTTTGGAACTCTTTGGATGAAGGGTGGGACTCACCGAGGAAGGAACTGGATCAGTCACTTTATCACTCATCAGAGGAGGAGTGGGATCGAACGATGAATTAACAGGAGAAACCACTTTGAAACTCTTTGAATGAAGGGTGGGACTGACCAATGACGGGACTGGATCATTCACTTGGGTTTCAATTTCTAGATTAAACGTGGGGTTGATCGATGATGGAGTAGTATCAACTACTTTGGTGAGTGGTTCAACCGAGGATGAAACTAGATTGACCACCTGATCAACCGGATTGACCAGTCCATCATATAATGATGGGTTGGGAGAAAGCTTACGATAACCTTTTGGAAGTTGATTTTTTCCAAAAGAGAAGAAGCCTCGTCCATATGAGGAAAAAGGTGAGAATAATGATCACCTTTGCATAACATGCAATGGAACTTGAAATTTGTCTTCTTCTTACCAACCTTAATGTCACTAGTTGAGGGGGTATCATTGGCATGACCAACAGGGGCCGATGATGTGGAAGACCACATTTCTAAGACCTTGGGAATACCAGGGAAATCCCTCAGAAAATGGTCACCCTTAAAAATACTGCAAGGGAATTTGGGTTTCAGATTCTTCGTTTTAACCTTATCTACCTTATCAACACTCCCATTACTATTAACAGTAGCTAGTTTCTTAGATCCAACATTTGATGTAGTTGGAGGATTGGTCTATTTCTGGTTCTTCTTCTTCTCTGTCTGTTTCTTCTTCTTCTTATCAATCTGACTACTCGCTTGAGGGATTTCACTAGGCGAAGAAGAAGAAATGGAACGAGACCTGAAAGGTGAAGGAGGATAAAGGTAGACATGAGGTTGATGTGTGGGCAGTGTGCTTACATCTAAAGCACCTACATTCGAGATGACCAGAGTGGAAAACAACCATACCGGTAACCAAATTGTGAGACTTGGAAGGCTTAAAGTAGCGATGTAAGGAGGACAAACGTTTTCATAAGAAGGAAAAACAAAGGGTTCCCCTGGAAAAGGGGTTTCCTTCATTGGTCATTCCGAGAACTGAGGCCATAAAAATAAAGCTCCAACCTAGATTCTTCTAGGGAGAACAAACAACACACACTAAAAATCTAGTAAGCAAGAATGAAAACAAAACCTTCTCACAATGAACACACTAGTTGGTGATGAAATCCAACGTTGTGGGAACAAAGTAAGAAGGGGTTGATATAAAGCAGGTGGAAAAGTTACGTTAACGACCTGCTTAATGGACTTACACCCTGGTGCAAGCTCCCACACAATCGTGGGTATACCCTCCAAGGAGCCCAAGTGAGTCTGGCCAACGTCGATTCCAGGTATCGTGAAGAATTTCCCCTCCACATTCACCTTGTGTAAATACCCTAAAGAGATAGGCCACAAAGGTTACCAACTACAACAGTGATGCATGGGGAAACAATCGACAGTCCGATCCATGTGCAAGGGCAGGGTATCTAGCCCGAAATCAACTTGAAAGGCTTCCACTCATCATTGTGGGTATACCTTCAAGAGACCCCCATAATACACACAATCTCTACACCAATACCAACAAAGAAGGGTGAGTAACTCTGCCAGTCTTAATGCGACCTCATGATTGACCCTTGTGTGAGAAGGGCTTCCCAGGACAAAATGCAGAAATTGGATTTCACCACTCCCTAACACAAGATCCTATGTTTGTTTGCATATTTGGAAAGTTATATTTCACACCTATTCCAAATCCCTACAGCTAATCTAATGTAGGTTTGCTACCAGAAAATTTAAAAATGTCTAATCAATTTTAGTTTAGTGCTTGATTTTCAAAGCTGTTGTTACACAAAAGGAAAGTGGCGCGGACAATATGGTGTTTTGACTGAATCAAAATTTATGCAAAGATATGAAGATTCAATCTTTTCATTTTGATTAAATCTATGCTACGATAAGGATAAAACATTCATCATTCTAGATGCACAATGTCCCAAAATGTCAAAAAACATGCAATTCTGCTACTTCAAATGCAAGCTAGTTTCACGACCCAAAAGCAAGAATGCATTCAAAACAATGAGAAATGAAAGAAAACAAGTGTAATATTGTTCTAACAAGAACTTATTCAAGGATCCTAAAACTAACAAGCATCCAAGGAGTACAATTAAATGTAGAGAAGAATATAAGAAACGATAGGGAGAAAGAGAAAACACTCAAAACTGTCTCGACAAAAACGCAACTAGAAAAGGCAATTTTACATTTCTAAAAGAGGCTTCAAGATATAATCAATAAAAAATAGATTTACAAGCATCAAAAACCATCAAGAACCAATCCAAACCACTCCATAAACCAACCACAAAGACTGGGTAAAGAATTCCACAAAACAGGCTGAAAAAATCTGAGTAAAAGAAGGCAATTTCACTCAAAAAAGACACTAGAGCTCCCCTACAAGGGTGCACAGAGTGCTGCAACGCCCCCTAAAACACTATAGGGGAGAATTGGTGCTCTGGTATGACCTACAGGGGGCGTTGATTCTCCCAAAAACTCAGAAAAATGCCCAAAAATGCACAAAAAACTCAGCCAGAATGCTTGAAAATTGGGGAATTTTCTAGTGAAGGTGGGAGAAGGTTGTTGGATGATGAACAAATACGAATTGATTGGGATAAAGACGTAAAATATCAAATGGAATGGTGCAACAGATATCTGAATATCCTTACAATTTTTTTTCACTTAGTCAGATAAATTAGAAGAAAATGACAAATTGACTCTAAATCGTCAAAGACAAAGAGTTATTCAAAGTAAGGAAGAAAAATATGTCACAAACCCAAACAAAGCATCATGAATTATCAGAGATCAATGTGTTGGAGACCCAATCAAGGATACATTGAGGTGATGAGAACCCTTATCAAATGCAAAAAAGAAAAAATGGATTTAGAGACTAAACTCCTGCAAGATCTTAAACAGAATGAGGGTAGCACTCTGGTGTAAGGGGCACCAGAGAATTCCAACGCTCTGTGAAGGCTTGGTAGGGACTGCTAACACTTTGGAAGGGGAGTTCTAGGCTTCAAAAAGTTCAGAAAAATATCCAAAAATCCAAAACTTCAAGCAAGTTCAGAAATCCAAAGTGTATGGGATGAAATGAAGGGTCAATCAACAAATCTAAGAATCAAGGACATAGTATGAATAAGATAAAAATGAGAAAATTCAATCAAGATATAGGAAGGAAAAAATTCAAAGGTCCCTCCCCATTGGAGTCACCAATTTCTATTATAGGTGAATCCTCCTGTGGACAAGTGGATTCCGTCTTGGTCTCTAGACTCCTAAGGCCAAGACAAAAATGTGCTTAACGTGGACACTGACATCCTTTTAGATCTAGTTAAGCTAATGAATTAAGAGGAAGAAGAAAAGTGTGTACCCTTTTAATGGCGTTTGTCCTTGCAAAATCTAAGTTGAGCTTCAATCCCAAGCTCCTCGATAGGTCCTGTAGCACAAACAAAGATACAATAAACTTCCTATTCTACTGAGATTACCTCAAATACAAATCTATCTACTTAAGACAAGTTCATGTGGAACAAACATAAAATTGAAAGAAACAGGCCAAGCATGTATGTATATTAATGAGAACAAATGAAGAGTACTTACAGACCAAACTTGATGAAGGTGAAACAACTTCTTCCAGTTCTCTTTGTCCAACCGCTTTGCTCAAGTAATCTAGACTGATTATGCTTCAATGGTGCCTCACTTATGAGATCATAAGTTTGGTATAATTCTCAATATCCATCTCTCCCTCTTCCATGGAAAGCCCTCATTATATAGGAGGCTTAACCACCATGGAGAGGATCTCTCATCAGATCCACTAAGAAAGGGATCTCTAAGATATTTAGGGAAAAAATATCTCTTAAGGATTTTGGGGAGGAAATATCTCTCAAGGATTTTAAGGAGGAAATATTTCATCCATCCATGAGATCCTCCAGCTTCCCTAAAAAATAGGAAACCAAATGTGAGGTGGATTCTCACACTTAATTTCTTTATTTTTCATGGATATTAATAATAATTCATGTGTACTTGGTGTTTTTGCCTTCATGTAATATATCCCTCCTCCATATTGACTAGGGATTGTGACATAGGTTATTCCATGGTGTCAAGGTGTATGAGACACTTATATGACACTTTACGACACTTAGGGTGAGGTACCTAGGTGTGAAAATTTCGTGTGTAACAAGGGATTCCTCAAGAAATATTTTGAAAGGATCTCTTGTCCCGTTGTCTTTCTTTTCTCCTTCCATGAGAGGTCTCTTGGGTGTGCAAGAGCTTTTTTCCTCAAGATAAACAAGCTCGAGACCCAATTCTTTGTACCCTGACCTCATTGGGGAAATGCATTAAGACGACGAGGAGAAGACCACTGGGATACCACTGATCTGTATTTTATGAGCAGAACAAAATGAATATAGATTATTGAAACATGATTAACAAAAAATAACATAGATACAGTAAAACTGGTTTTCTATTCAATAAGGAAATAAGATGAAACTGTAAATTGCAACGGAAAACAAGCTTGTTGGAATGGTGGCGGTTTATCTCTGAGAAGAGATGTGACGGCTACACTCATTCGTAAGAAGATAGTTATAATGAGGCTCTGAAGGCCTTTTACAATAAACAAGAATTTCAAAAACCCTAGACATCCAAAAACCTAACCATAGGAGATGAAGTGCCAAAAGTCATGTGGGCCCCGTTTGGTTAAGTTAGTACATCAACTTCCCGGGGTCGTAACTTTTGCATATGATCTTCGTTTTAGGCGCACGATAGCCCGTTGGAAAGGTCTATCCGAGAATAAAAAATTTAGACTGGCCTACATTAGTCCCTTTAGCTATCACTTGGGCCCCAAATCCCCCAAAAATGTCGTTTAGGGCCTCAAAATGACCCCGAAAGTTTGGAACCCAAAAAACTGTCGAAAAACTGCCAAGGTGGAAAACTATTTTTTGAGCCAGTGGAATAGATGGGTGGCCACCAATATCCACCTAGATTATGCGACATCCCTATAAATGATATTTAGGGGTTGGGTGTGTTACAAATTGGAATCAAATCATGGAAACATCACTTGGCCTGTTTGGGCTCATGCACGAGTCGCATAAAAATATTATTAGAGAAATTATGGGGTAAAATCTTACCTTACCCCTTCTATTGTTGATAGATGTTTTGGAATTTTGCACTATAGGTGGATAATGTTTCCAAATAAAGAACTGACTTCACCTTGCAACGTTATGTGTTGTTTATGAATTGGGAGATTAGTAACTAACATAAAATGTTTTATCTACAGTCAAGCAGTCAGTGAAAAATAGGAGAACTACAATGTAAAGGATGATGACACATCAGAAGTTGGGGGAGATCTCCCACAATAAAGAGGAAGAATATAATGAAAGGATGGTGGTTCAAACCCCTCCAAATTTGGCTGAAACTGTAAAATCCTCATGGAATAATTAGAGAGCTATAAGGTTGACAATGAAAGAATGATCAAGGAGCATGAAAATAAGACAAAAATTAATGCAGTCCCACTACAAAGTCTATAAAATATTCAAAGACAACTGCAACATGGTCCATATTCCAGTCATGTGGATAGGCATCATACTAAGAAAACTCCAATTCCACCTGAGATATAGAAGCATGGTCCTGAAAGTGGCCACACCAGGAGGATCACCTCAAAGAAGGCCCTAGATGGAGCCCAGAGACATTCAATGGAATATTCCTTCGGTGAGGACACTGACAACTCCAAGGAATCTTCTAGTGGTAAAACCATTCCCCATTCTTTGACAAGAGGAAACATTGCAAGAGTTGTGACCCTGAAGAATTCAAGAAATCCAAACCACCCACCTTGGATGGAGAGACTAAGAAGGGGGAAGAAGCAGGAGTTTGGCTACTCGGCTTGAAGAATTAATTCAGAGTCCATGAATACAAAATTAAAGGCTCGGATAGCCATTTTCAATCTGAATGGGAAAGCTTCCATTTGGTGGGAAGAACTTAGGAATGTTAAAGGAGTCCATGAGAAGGACTTGTCATGGAAACAATTTGAGAAATACTTCAAGAAGAATTACTTGTCAGAAAAGTACTTTGATGGGAAGACCAAGGAGCTATATGAACTCAAGATGGGACAAATCACCATAGATGAGTATATCAACAAATTTCGCAAGATGATGAGGTATGTGCCCTACATAAAAAAAGGAAAATTTAAAGATGCAGTGATTTATTAGTGGCTTACCTCAGTCCTAATGGGATAGAATTGAGTTTGATGAGCCAAAGACCTTAGAAGATACTATTCAAAAAGCAAGGTATTTCTATGAGAAATTCAAGAGTAAGACATAACCCCATGAATATTGGAAGAAGAAAAAAAAATTGGAATTCAAGAAGAAGGGGTTCAAATCCTCGAGATTTAAGAACCCTGGTAAGAATTCTAGGATGAGTCTTCCTACCAAAAGTGTGTATCAAATTTTTTTTTTCCATATTAGAGTGGAAATTAAACAATTCATAACAACTCCAAGTAAGACTGATAACACAAAGATATAAACCTTGAAATGTTGGGGTTGTGGAGAGGAACATCTACTTAGGGACTATCCACATAGGAAATAAAACCCTAAGAGGGTCTACAACGTCCAATAAGCTACCATGGTCAATGATGTGGCTAGGAGCCTGCCATAAATTTATACAGCCTTGGATAATAGACAAGTTGACCACCAAGATTCAGTGGTGGATATGGAAGGTATGATTTCCAACCATCATGTTTCCATTTTAATTTATCTTGGTTCTAATTTAAGTTATGTTTTCCCTCAAATTGTTCAGAAATGTAAATTGCAACAAGTTAAACATGTTAAATCATGGCTAGTACAACTAGCCACTGGAACCAAAAGAAAAGTAATAGAGGTCATATCATATGCCAATTTTTCATGAATGGGTTTCCCACCCAAGCTAACCTAAACATACTTCCTCTAGGATATTATGACCTATTGATTGGAATGGATTGGTTGGCTTCCCACAAAACCAAGTTGGATTGTTACAATAAAACTTTGGAGCGTGAAAATGAAGAAGGAAGAAGGGTGACCCTACAAGGGGATCAAAATCCTGTGTGAGTGAGAAAAATATCATCCCTCCAAGTGAATAAGTATTGCAGAAAGTGATGTCCCTTGTGTGCAATCCATGTACTAAACTCTCTTGAAGATGACAAACACATCCTAAAGAACCATCCAATATTAAGGGAGTATAAATATGTATTCCTAGAAGAGGTACCGGGTCTACCTCCAAGAAGGGATATTGAATTTTTAATAGAACTTGTACCATGAGCACTGCCAATGTCTAGAAAGCCCTATAGAATGAGTACACCAGAGCTAGTTCATCTCAAACTCCAGCGGAAGGAGATGTGGGAAAAAGGGTACATACGACCTAGTGTGTCTCCATGGGAAGCACTAACTTTGTTTTTGAAAAATAAATATGGCACACTCATAATGTGCATAGATTATAGACAACTCAATAAGATGACCATCAAGAATAAGTATCCCTTTCCAAGGATTGACGACCCGTTTGACTAATTAAGGGGTGATACCATCTTCTCCAAGATTGACTTGAGGTCTGGATACCATCAGGTCTGAATTAAAGATGAATATATCCACAAGACAACCTTTAGGACAAGATATGGTCACTATTATTATCTTATCGAACCGATGATTCTAACGATTTAGTCAGTCGATGACTCTATTCCAATATCGAATTGTAGATAGAGTTTGTGGTGGTGCCATTTGGGTTTACCAATGCACCATTCACTTTTATGTGTTTAATAAATAAAGTATTTAGAAAGTTCTTGGATAGGTTTGTATTGGTTTTCATTGATGATATCCTAATCTATTCCAAGAATAGAGAAGAGCATGAAGAACATCTCAAGCTAGTACTCCAGGTACTAAGAGAACATCATCTCTATGTTAAGCTTAGTAAGTGTGAATTTTTCTAGAAACAAGTCCACTACCTAGGCCATGTTATTTCTGAGGAAGGAATGGAATTTGACCCTGACAAGATTAAATCCATCATGGATTGGCCTACCCCAAAGGATGTATCTGATATCATATCCTTTATGAGCCTAGTAGGATACTATAGGATATTCATAAAAGGATTCTCCAAGATTGGTTTCCCAATCACCTCCCTTCAGAAAAAGGGGGTTAAATTCATTTGGACATTAGAATATGAAGAAACATTTCAAGAGATGAAATACCTTCTAACCAATGGGCATGTACTAAATATTGCATATCCAAACAAATTTTCCTTGTGTGTATATATGCCTACAAGGAAGGGCTCGGAGGAGTCCTTATGTAATAAGGACATGTCATTTTCTACGAATACAGAACATTGAATTAGCATGAATTCAATTATGGGACCCAGGAAATTGAATTGGCTACCACGGTGCATGATTTTAAGACGTGGAGGCATTACCTCCTAGGTAGGAGATTTGTACTTATGACAGACCATAGTGGTTTGAGGTATTTGTTTGACCAACCATAACTCAAAGTGAGACAAGTTAGGTGGATGGATATCCTTAGTGAGTTTGATTTCAAAATAAAACATATAAAAGGAAAGGAGAATAGGGTGGTTGATGGACTTAGTAGAAGTATGAAAGTAGTTCAATTGGTAGTTGTAAGCGCCAATGAATCAAAAATCAAAGAGAGGGTCAAATATGCACAAGAAACAAATGCATTTTTCAATACTGTGACATCATACCTAAAGCAAGAGCCCACGGGGATGAAGTATGAAGCTTATCAGATGCTTAATAATGACCTGTTGACTTACAAGGGAATATTATACATTCCAAATTGTGAATACTTGAAGAGGTTTATAATGGATGAACTACACAAAATACCATATACTGGTCATTCTGGTTATCATAAAATGATCACGACCACTAGAAATATATTCTATTGGCCTGGACTGAAAAAAGACATAGTTTATTATTTGGCTAAGTGTCTAGAATGTCAACAAGACAAGGTATATAAATGGCACCAAGCAGGGTTGTTGTATCCCCTACCAATTCCTGAATGGAAATGGGAGTCCATCTCCATGGATTTCATCATAGGATTACCAAGATCAACCAAAAAAAATGATGCCATCATGGTAGTTGTAGAAAAACTGAGCAAGGTTGCTCACTTAATACCTATCAAGTCAACCTGCAAGGCAATAGATATTGCCAACATCTTCATGAAAGAGATATTTAGACAACATGGCATTCTTAAGGATATTATATATGACAGAGATACAAATTTTACTTCAAACTTTTGGAAATATTTGTTTGTTAGATTTGAAACAAAGTTACTCTTTAGTACATCCTATCACCCTCAAACTGATGGGCAGATGTAACACACATAACCCCTAAGTACCCTTTCTAGGCATGGGGCATCCATTTTTCGCTCATCTTAACTATCTCAAGTCCTAAATCATTAATATCCATTGGCTACTTCTCATGATGAGCTTTACATCAGATGCCACTATACTAAAATTTGAGCTCAGGTCTATAAGTTATGGCCTCCCAAAGCTACCTGGGTGTTATTAGATGGAGTATTTGGTGTTCGGTATTGAACATACCATTTCCCTAATCCCCAAAGTCCCGAAATATCACCACGTGGCTCTATCCATTCGGTGATCGATGATCAATGCTTTACACTAAACCTCCCTTTCTTTCAGTGTTCGATGGTCATCATTGGACGTCCGACATTTGACGATTGTCAAATCTTCGTGAACATCCATTTTTCCACACTATGCCCAAAACTCCTCATATCTCACCACGTGGCCTTGGTCGACGTTCAACATTTTGGGTTTGATGTTCCTATATTTTATCACGACCCACACCTTACGAACTCCCAAAGTTATCCAAAATCCCGGAGTCCTAGACACGTCACCAACCTTGTTGGCCAAGCGAGCATGATTCAACAATTGACATGCGGCAAGGGTCAAGCGGTGACACATGTCCTCCTTAGGGGGTGACAGGTGTCCTGATCTAATAGGTGTAAGGGATGGGTGAATTGACCAAATCTTGGTGACACATGGCACCTTAGTTGCGGGTCCACGTCACTCAGGATGATGTTAGTGGGCCACGTCACCCCAATCGCATGGTTGAGATTTATCCACGTGGATCTATAGATCCACGGTCCTCGTTACTTCATGGCTTCGGGCTTCATGAATTACTAACCCCTGTCGACATAAATCCCTCGAAGAGTTAAGCCCTTGGAATATTAGATCTAGCACCACGTGTCCTCTTTGGCCAATGGTCAAGATCTAGTTCAGCACTCATGAATTCAACGATTTCATACTTCATAAACTCTTGGTCGAGTTCCTCCGGAGTATGGAATCTCTGGACTACATGATCACTTGCCACATACCCCCTCAATCAACAATCCTAGTTCAATGGTAAACACTTGACAGGGAAGCAGTAGGGGCCACTTGTCACTCCAAGATGCATTCCCGTTTGGTTGGGTAGTCAAGGGTGGGTCCCTTATATCGACAACTCCAAAGCATATTGAAGGATCCCAGGATCAATGGTCCATGTCACTTCGCTAGTTCTACATTCAGGAGTTTGGTGTGTGTGTGTCTCCCAGCTATCCCTCTACACCATGCCAGATATGTCTCCATGTGTACCTAGTGTCTATGGCCAGGATTCACTCTGGCTTGTAGAGCTTCAAGGGAAACTCGCACATTTTTAAATCATTGAATGCCAACAATCATGGATAATTGTTGATTGGTGGACACACATCCCTCCAGTTTTAACGGTCCATATTAAATCCGTGACTCCGACATTAAGGAGTTTTGGCACTAGACCATTCCTAATATCTCGAAGTAAGACTTCACTGAAGCGCTTAATGCTTATTTTCCTACATCAAATTTAGCGAATGAGAGAGATCCATATAGAATGCATAGATCAACAGTCCTCGTCGATTCATGAATTTTTCCTTCAGATGTTTTCGAGGATCGTGGGGTCACGAGTCTCGAAGTTCTGAATCCTAAATAGCTAACTCCTTTCTTACTAGCGCAGGGTTCCTAGGCCCCGGTCACATGGGTCTCTTGGATAATATTAGGGGCTCAACACGATATCCTTTCTACAACAAAGGGGTTAAGGGCATGGGAACAATCCCTCGGTCAAATGGGTGAATGGTCTAAAGGAAAAATGCCCTTCTACCACATAATTCAAACTCTGACAATCCCGCAAAGGTAAGCTTCAAGGGATTGGAAAGACTTAGACATTTCAATCGATCCTACCCCGACCCTCTTGCGGATTCCCATCCCCTGAATCTCTAGTAGCTAATCTGATAAAATTCAAAGATCATGAAAACATAGAAGTTTACAGAAGTAAAAGCGTCTATCTAATATTTGTTCAAAATACTAAAATACTTAATCACAAACATAGATATTTCATCATCACATCCAACATATTACACAGAGTATGAAAATACTTATCAGAACTAAGAAACGTGAAGCAAATACTGAAAGGGGTGCTTGTTTCCACCCAACCATAGGCACAATCACTCATGACATATTTACCACTGGCTACCCCTGAGCTAGACCATGATGCTCTGAGAGAGATTCTCTCTCTATGCTCCACAACAGTCAGGGACAAAGGTTACTCTCATCCTCCCACAGGAACTGGGTGTGTGGCTTTCTCTACTTCAATAAAGGAGGTATGCATGAGTATTTTCTCAGTCACTCGTCAACCTCGTTTATCATCTTGTATCCAAACCTTGTTCGTGGATTCTTCCATCCAAAATGAGCTTACTGCTCATCTTTTATCTCAACTCCAGAGTTGAAGTATATTGACTTCTCTTCTCGGGAGAGTGTTTTTATCTACTCTACTATCTCGGAGATCTGTCTATGTCCCTGAATTACCTCCTTTCTTTCCTTGTTCAGAAAGGTTGCATGGGTTTGAATCCCCATTCATGGTCAGGCCTGGAAGCCTTACATATGGGTACCATGCCCTATCTCCTCATTAACTCTTGAGGATGGCCTTCCAACTACTAGCCTAACTGGTAATTCATTTATGGGTCAAAGGACTATTGAGAAATTACACCCAGTAGGTATTGGTTTGGTGAGGGTCATCTCAACCATTCTTGGTTTCCCCTAACCATCTCTCTCATAGCATCCATGGTTTATTTTGGCAAACTTTCCTCATTTTAGCAGTTGTGAGAGACACAATCAAATTCTATTAATAACAAAAATTCATACATTGACCCTTTTATACAAGGTTCATCAACTCAAACATTCACACACATTTATTCTACCATAGTCTCTTGGCCATTTATAGTTATATTTATAAACTGGCGGAAATACGACTATTACAATCCCCTCCCCCTTAAGGGAACATTGTCCTCAATGTTCTATCTGTCGATGTGATCTGTATGTACAAAAGTAAACAAAAATGGATATTCTTGTCTCATGGCATCTTCCATTTCCCATGTAGCCTCATTTGGGCCAAAGTGTTTCCACTGCACCTTGACCTGTCCAATGGTTTTGTTCTTGAGTGGGGTTTCCTTCCTATCTATTTTTCATTGGGTTATGGCAGGAATTCTCCCTCGGGTTCCACCTGAATCCTAGACCAGTCAATAATATGGTTATAATCATGTAAATACTTCTTTAATAAATAAACATGGAAAACATTATGTGCCTTCACTGTGGGAAGAAGTTATATTCTATAAGCTATTGGTCCCACTCTATCTAAAACTTCAAAAGGTACCAAATACCGAGGTGCCATCTTGGCACAAGCTCCCATCCTCAAGGAGCTTCTCTTGGGTCTAACTCAGAGATACACATGATCACCTTATTTGAAATCTCTATGAGTCCTTTTCAGGTCTACATAGCTCTTTTGTGTATCCTAGGCTATCTTCAGATTTTGCTTGATTTGAATCACTTGTTGTTCCATTTCCTTTAACATATCTAACCTGATTGTAACTATGTCTACTGGGTTTTTCCATTTGATTTAAATGTTTCATTTCCTTCCATAGAGGGCTTCAAAAGGACTCATTTTTAATGACTCTTGATAGCCATTGTTGTAATCAAATTATACTAGTGGTAGGTAGTCATCCCATTTCTTGGGTTGAGGCATTACATGAATCCTTAAGATGTTTTCTAATACTTGGTTTACCCTCTCTGTCTACCTGTCAATTTGAGGGTGATAGGTTGTACTAAAGAGTAATTTTTCTTCAAAGCCATCAAATAAAGATTTCCAAAATTTTGAGGTAAACTTTGTATACCTGTCAGATATAATTTCCTTAGGCATGCCACACAGTCTAAATATATCTTTCATGAAGATGTTGGCAATATCTATTTTCTTTCAAGTTGACTTGATGTGTATGAAGTGAGCAACCTTTCTCCATTTTTCCACAACTACCATGACGACATCGTTCTTTTTTGTTGATCTTGGTAATCCTGTGATCAAATCCATGGAGATGGTTTCCCATTTCCATTCAGGAATTGGTAGGGGTTGAAACAACCCTACTAGGTGTTGGTGCTCTACCTTGACTTATTGACATTATAGATACTTAGATAAGTAATCAACTATGTCCTTTTTTCAGTCTAGGCCAATAGAATAACTTTTAAGTGGTTGTGATCATTTTCTGATAACCAGGATGACCAGTATATGGTATTTTTTGTAGTTCATCCATTATTAACCTCTTCAAGTCGTCACAATTTGGAATATACAATCTTCCCTTATAAGTTAGTAGGTCATCATTAAGCATCTGATAACCTTCATTCTTCATCCATGTGGGCTCTTGCTTTAGGTATGATGTCACGGTCTTGAAAAATGCATTTGTTTCTTGTGTAGTTTTGACCCTCTCTTTGATGTTTGATTCACTGGCACTTACAACCGCCAAGTGAACTACTTTCATACTTCTACTAAGGGAATCATTCACCTTGTTCTCCTTTCCTTTGATATGTCTGATTTCAAAATCAAACTCACTAAGGAGAGCCATCCACCTAGCTTGTCTAACATTGAGCTTTGGTTGGTCAAACGAATACCTCAACCCACTATGGTCTGTCATAAGTACAAATCTTCTACCTAAGAGGTAATGCCTCCATATTTTTAAATAATTCACTATGGAAGCCAATTCCATATCATGGGTCACATAATTGACTTCATGCTCATTCAATTTTCTAGATTCACAGAAAATCACATGTCCTTCTTGCATAAGGACTCCTTAGAGCCATTCCTTGCAAGCATCTATACACACAAGAAATTCCTTGTTTGTGTCTACAATATTTATCACAGGCGCATTGGTTAGAAGGTATTTCATATCTTGAAACATTTCTTCACATGCTGATGTCCAAATTAATTTAACCCCCTTTTATGAAGGGAGGTGATTGGGAAACCAATCTTGGAGAATCCTTTTATGAACCTTCTATAGTATCCTCTTAGGCCCAAAAAGGACCTGATATCAGATACATCCTTTGGGGTAGGAAAATCCATGATGGATTTAATATTGTCAGGGTCAATTTCCACTCCTTCCTAAAAAATAACATGGCCTAGGTAGTGGACTTGGTTTTGGAAAAAGTCACACTTACTGAGCATAGCATAGAGTTGATGTTCTCTTAGTACCTGGAGTACTATCTTGAGATGTTCTTAATGATGTTCTCTATTATTGGAATAGATTAGGATATCATCAATAAAAAACAATACAAACCTATCCAAGAAATCTCTGAATACATTATTCATTAAGAACATAAAAGTGGTTGGTGCATTGGTAAGCCCAAATGGCACCACCACAAATTCATAGTGACCATATATTTTCCTAAAGGTTGTCTTGTGGATATCTTCATCTTTAATTCAGATTTGATGGTATCCAGACCTCAAGTCAATTTTGGAGAATATAGTAGCACCCCTTAATTGGTCAAACAATTCATCAATCCTTGGTAAGGGATACTTATTCTTGATGGTCATGTTATTGAGTTGTCTATAATCTATGCACTGTCTGAGTGTGCCATCTTTATTTTTCACAAATAAGGTCGGTGCTCCCCATGGAGACACACTAGTCCATATGTATCATCTGTCCCACATGTCCTTTAGTTGTAGTTTGAGCTCAACTAGCTCTGGTGTACTCATCCTATAGGGTGTTCTAGACATTGGCACTACTCCTAGTACAAGTTCTATTGAAAAATCAATATCCCTTCTTGGAGGTAGACCTGGTACCTCTTCTGGGAATACATATTATATTCTCTTTACATGGGATGGTTCTATGGTCAGAGTTTTTCATTCTCAACAGAGTTCAGTATTTGTATTGCATACAAGGGAAATCCCTTTATGCAATACTTCTTCACTTGGAGGGATGATATTTGTCTCAATGAGACAGGTTTTTGAATCCCTTGTAGGGTTACCCTTCTTCATTTTCACACTCCAAATTTTTATTGTAATAGTCCAACTTGGTTTTGTGGGCAGCCAACCATTCCATGCAAATCAACAGGTCATAAGATCCTAGAGGAAGTATGTTTAGGTTTTCTTGGGTGGAAAACCCACTCATGACAAATTGGCATGTTGGTATGACCTTTTTTAATTTTCTTTTGGTTCTAGTGGCTAGTTGTACTAGCCATAATTTAACATGTTTAGCTTGTTGCAATTTACATTTATAAGCAGTTTGAGGGGCATCATAACTCAAATTAGAACCATGGTCAATTAAAATGGAAACATGATGGTTGAAAATCGTACCTCCCATCTCCATCATTGAATCTTGGTGTTCATCTTGTCTATTATCCAAGGATGGATAAATTTATGGCAGGATCCTAGCCACATCATTGACTGTGGTAGCCTCTTGGATTTTGTAGACCCTCCCAAGGTTCTGTTTCATATGAAGAGAGTCTGTTAAGCCCTAATATTGGCTCATTACCCCTTAATTGGGGCATATTACATTAGTAATGTTATTTTATTTATGTTGTCTTTATTCCATTGGTTGTAATTATACCTCCTAGTCTCCTATATATACCAAGGAGACATTTTCATTTGGAATCATCATGTACTTGAACATTTAAGTGGGGTAAAAGGAGGTTTCCCCATCAAAGAGGATTCTTATATGAAATTATATCTTTTTCAAGGCGTTGAGTAATTTTTCTAAGGTTTTTCTATGTTATATTGATATTTGTTTCATAACATATGGTATCAGAGCTCAAGGTCTTGGGGTTTCACTGCTACATCTGAGACACCTTGGAATTTTTGCTATAACTTTTTTTCTACATTGTTTCAGAAGGAACGGCTTGGAAGATATTTATTAGACGGATCAAGGTATGTTGGTTTAAAATTTTCACTCCTGAGGCCTTATAATTTTGGAGATACATCATGTACAAGATAGGGTTATGGAATCATCCTGAACTCAGTCATTGCGGAATTTTCACTATAAAAAACTTTCTGTAACATTTTAGACCCTGAAATATGGAGTCTATTCACAGAACTTAGTAAGGTATCTGTGGTAAAAATTTCAGCTTCTGGGTCATCTTACATTTGTAGATACACCCTGTGTAAGATAGGGTATCTAACTAGTCCTATTGACTAGTCTCAGAAAGGTGTTCCAGGTAAAAAAATCATAACTTATTCCTAGAGTATCCAAATTGAGTGGGACTAGTTTCATTGGATCGTGGACAGTATGTAGTATTTCTGGTACAAGTTTCATAATTTCATATCAACTAGCTTGTGCGGAGCACTCTATACAAGTGAGATCTCCTGGAAAGGCCAAAAATCAGCAAGTTGTGGGGAAGTTACCATAAATTCCACTTGGAGCATCCAATTTTGATCAGAACTATGGCATTGTAGAGAAGAAATATCAGAGAACTACAAAAAATAAATTTTCATACCTAGAAGGGCCGAAACTTGGGATATACAATAGAAGAAAGATTGTCTAGCAGAACCACCTCAAAATCAAGGTTCAAAAGTGATACTTGGCCAACATGCCACCCAAAAAAGGGAACTTCTACACCAAATAAGCCTCCATACAATCCTACTTGGACTCTTGATGAAGGTGAAGAAATGCATAGGAACATAAATGATTTACAAAAGAAGATAGTAACAAAATATGAACTACAAGAGATGGAAGCTAAGTTGGAGGCAAAGATGGATGGTGTAAAAGAGGAGATCATGGAAGTATTGAAAAATTTCGTAACAGAGAAGACACCTGAAAGTGAAAATGCATCCCATGAAATTCATGATGAGGACACAAGGAAGGTGAATCAAGAATGGAGAAACTCCAACTTTGGGTTGAATACC
>ML795201.1:427382-437479 GCA_009831015.1 Picea engelmannii | reverse complement strand
TAATAGGTAGGCACTTCAAGGTCAAAATAGATCATGATAGTCTTAAGTACTTCTTGGAACAAAGACTATCTTCAAAAGAACAACAAAAATGGGTAACCAAGATATTGGGTTATGATTTTGAAATCGTCTATAAAAAGGGGAAGAAAAATGTTGGGGCAGATGCATTCTCAATAAAGGATGAAGATGTTGAGGCCTTTCTTTGTGCTATCTCAATCATCCAACCCGATTGGATAATAGAAGCAAGGGATGAATGGAAGAATGGAGAAAAAATGTGGACTCTCATTCAAAGGTTGCAGCAGGATTCCGGTGGATCAGATACATTTACATGGAAAAATGATTCACTATGGTACAAATATCACTTATATTTATGTAAGAAATCCCAACTCAAACAAAAGGTACTATTGAAATTGCACACCTCTCCAGTAGGAGGGCACTCGAGATTTTTTAAAACCTACCATAGAGTCAAGAAGGATTTTTTTTGGGATGGCCTTAAAACTGATTTTCAAAGGTTTGTGGTAGAATGTTTGGTTTGAAAATAAAATAAGGTGGAAAAAATTAAGACCCCAGGTCTTTTACAACCATTATCCATCACAAGCCAGCACTGGGAGGAGTTTTCCATGGATTTCATCATAGGGTTATTGAAGTATGAAGGAAAGAGTGTCATCATGGTGATTGTTGATAGACTGACCAAGTACACACACTTTTGTGCACTCTCTCATCCCTTCAAAGCTAGTATAGTTGCCACTCCATTCATGGAGACAGTTCAAAAGCTACATGGCAGCCCAAAGATTATTGTAAGTGAAAGAGATCCCATCTTCACTGGACATTTTTGGACAGAATTATTTTCTTGTTTGGGTACTCAATTGACTCATAGCTCATCCTATCATCCTCAATCTGATGGAAAAACTGAGATAGTGAACAAATGTCAGGAAGGCTACCTCCGTTTCTTTGTCTTTGATAAACAAACATAATGGTTCAAATGGTTACCCTTGGCAGAATGGTGGTGTAACACTTCCTTTCATACTGCAACAAAAATGAAACCATTTATGGCACTTTATGGATACCACCCTCCTTCAATCACTTCTTCTCTAAAAGAAAAATCTAAGGTTCAAGCAGTGGAATATCACATCAAGAATCAACAACAAGTTCTCCAAATCTTAAAGGACAACCTGACCATGACACAAAATCGCACGAAATAACAAGCAGATCAACATCGTAGTGAACGAAGTTTTGAAGTAGGGGATTGGGTGTTTTTAAGACTACAACCATACAAACAGATGTCCCTCAATCAAGCCAAGAAGGATAATAAATTATCACCAAAGTGCTACGGCCCTTATAAGGTGTTGCAAAAGATTGGTACTATGACATACAAATTGGAGTTGCCTGCATCTTCACGAGTACACCCAGTTTTCCATGTTTCATGCTTAAAGAAGTTTATAGGTGACAAGATCCCATTTCAAACTATATTGCCAGAACTTGATGAGGAAGGAAAAATCATATTAGAGCCTGAAGCCATCACTGACACAAGAATTCACTAGCTGAGGAATAGATCCATTTCAGAGTATCTCATTAAATGGAGGAAACTACCGGCTGAAGATTCCACTTTGGAAGATGAGTCTTTTATACAAAAGCATCCAGAGTTACTCAAGTGTTGCAGAAAACACTTGTCTCAAGGGAAGGGGCATGTTAAGCCCTAATATTGGCTCATTACCCCTTAATTGGGTAATATTACATTAGTAATGATATTTTATTTATGTCGGCTTTATTCCATTAGTTGTAATTATACCTCCTAGTCTCCTATATATACCAAGGAGACATTTTCATTTGGAATCATCTTTTACGTGAACATTTAAGTGGGGTAAAAGGAGGTTTCCCCCTCGAAGAGGCTTATTATCTGAAATTATCTCTTTTTCAAGGCGTTGAGTACTTTTTCTGAGGTTTTTCTATGCTATATTGATATTTGGTTCTTAACACAGTCCCTCAGTAAATGCTCCTCTCCACAACCACAACTTTCAAGGTTTCTCTCTTCGTGTTATCAATCTTACTTGGAGTTTCTTTGAATGGTTTATTTCCACTCGGGGATGGAAAATTTTGTTGATACACACTTATGGCATGAAGGCTCATCCTAGAGCTCTTACCAGGGTTCTTAAATTTTGAGGGTTTATACCCCTTCTTCTTGAATCCCAAATTGTTTTTCTTCTTCCAGTGTTCATGGGTTTCAATCTTACTCTTGAATTGCTCATAGAAATACCTTTATTTTTGAATAATATCTTCTAAGGTATTTGTCTCATCAAATTCAATTATGTCCCGGTAGGACTGAGGTAAGCCACTAATAAATTGTTGCATCTTTACCTTTTCATCCTTTATGTAGGGAACATACCTCATCATCTCGAGAAATTTATTGATATATTCATCTATGGTGAGTTGTATCAGCTTGAGTTCATAGAACTCCTTGGTCTTCCTATCAAAGTACTTTTATGATAGGTACTTTGTATTGAAGTATTTCTCAAATTATTTCCATGGAAAGTCCTTCTCATGGACTCCTTTCACGTTCCTAAAGTTCTCCCACCAAATGGAACCTTTCCCATTCAGGTTGAAAATGGCTATCCAAGCCTTTAAGTTTTCAGAGTAGTCATGGACTATGACGTACTTGTTCAAGCTGATTAGCCAAACTTCTGCTTCTTTCCCCTTCGTAATATTTCCATAGAAGGTGGTTTCTTTGGCTTTCTTGAATTCTTTATGGTTATGACTCTTGGAATGTTTCCTCTTCTTTCCTCTTGTCTGAGAATGGGAACTAGTTTTTCCACTAGAGTTGTCATTTTCCTCACCAGATGATGCAGGAGCATCGCTCATACATCAAGCGAGCCAGCGCGGAAGCAGAAAAGACAGTTGGAAAAGCTAGCACAAATTTTGAGAACACCTTGATATTATTGCGCAAACATTAATGTGTGGATTTAATGAAGCGCACTTTGTATATTGTAATGGACCTTGAGCCTTTAAGCTCTCGTCCTTAGGTAGATGAGGCATTTAAGATAGTTAATGTAAAGTAGATAGAATATTTAATTCTAGATTTGATAGCTTTAGAGCGCAAGAGGGAAACGGGATATAGACACCCTCATTGTACATTGTAACATTATTCTGGATTATTGAAGCAGGAAGAGAGAAGAGCATGCAGAGTATTGTATGAAGAACACCCATGTACAGACATTTGAATTAATAGAAAGAGTTCTGATTCAAATTCATGGCTTATGTTATTCTCTGTATATTTATTTTAACATGCTCATGAATGTTTACTTCCTATCATACATTTGCTTTCATATGTTGTGTATGAGATTTCATGGTTGAGTTTAAATCTGAGAATGGGAGTGAATTAGTTTCAATTGTTTCTCTATATTGAGCCAGAGAATTCCTGCAAGGAGTACAGTTGAATTGTCCACAAGGAGTGCGTGGACAGAAGGGTTCAATTAGAGTTAGATTTTGTTCTCATTCATCTCAGAAGTGCAGATTTGGCACCAAAGCCGTGCAAGGTGTGCGCAGGCTAGACGAAGATTCAGAGTTGCGATTTTGAGCAAAGGGAATTAAGACTGCTGCTGCAAGAGTGCGCAGAGTTGAAGCTTCAACACTTAGGCGTTGTTGAAGATTTGACGCAAGGAGTGTGTGCAAAAGTTCTCCTGAAGGGACTCGAAAGTTGAGAGGGAAGCTCAGGAAGGATAGGCCTTCGAGTTCATCGAAGGACGGTATAGACAAAGTCGTGTCTGAAAGGCTTGCAGGAAAGAGACGCAGGGTGACGAACAAGTCTCGTGGAGAGACGCTTCTTGTTTGTGGATTGCGCAAGAAGAAGAGTGGACGGTTGGTATTCTCTGAGGAGAATCCACGAGTTATCGTGAATCGTTAGATCTCCCAGGGGTGCGAGAAAGTTACAGTGCAGGAGCGAAGAAGGCTCAAGCTCAGGACAGATAGAGTGTTGATCCAAGTCAGCTAGGGCCGTTGATCCATCGTGAGATCGACTATCGGGGTTTCGCGAGAAAGGGATCAAAGAATTGGCCATGGGAATCGCGATAGTGTGAGAAGCGAAGTCCCGACGGAGTGCGTAAATAGTGTCGGCCACAACAGGGTGACGTGGTAGGTGACGCGAGATATCGACTTTTCGGCATCTCAGGCATCGGGAGCTGACATAGAAGTTAATTGACCTCGCAAGTAGCGAAGTCACGAGGGAGCGAGATCGCGAGTCTCGGACTTTCGGCGTCTCGTGTGTCAGGGTTTGGAAAATCGAGCACTTTGCATCACAAGTAGCGAGATCACAATAAGGACAGAAGTCCCAACAAGGCGGTGAAAGTCAGCGTTGACTGAGACATCTGTTCTCGGGGATTCGAGAGCCTAGAAATCGACAGTGAACTCGCGAAGCCGCGAAGTTCCAATCCTCCGAGTGAAGAAAAGGACGATTGAGAAAAAAGGATCTGTGGGTAAGGAAGATTCTCAATAAGGGATCAGAAGAACCATTGACGTTCTTCAGGCCGAGGAGAAGAAGTTCCTGAGGAAGCGAACGTGCTTCGAGGAGTGATGTCCAACGATCAAGTGGTATCAAAGCGGGAATTTCTTTGCTTTCTGTAGCAGAGAACTGAGAAATTCACCATGCCACCCAGGAGAGAGAGGCAGTTACCTAACCCAGAGGATAGGGAGGTGCGAAGAAGAGGCAGGCCAACAGGAAATCTAGAAATGGAGAGACATATGCGCGATCTCTAAGGGATATTAGAAGATATGGAGGCAATGCATAGACGCACAGCTAGTGTAGGGGATCTTAGTGATTCCAACAACGATGTTGAGGCTGAACGTGAGGAGGAAGTTGCACCCGAAGATGCATCAACTGAGTGGTTGATTAAAGCTATCACCAGAATGGGTGTGAAGGCGAAGATGGACATTCCAGTCTACGAGGGGAATCTGGATGCAGAAGAGCTACTGGATTGGATCCGAGCTCTTGACACCCACTTCGATTATGAGGACATCGAAGAGGATAAGAAGGTCAGACATGCTGTCACACGATTGAAAGGACATGCAGCATTGTGGTGGGACGAGCTACAAGCTGACAGACGCTACAAGGGCAAGTAGAAGATCAAAAGCTGGGATCGAATGATCGTGAAGATGAAGGCGAAGTTCATCCCAAGGGACTATCAGATTTCTCTGTTCATGAGGATGCAGAACCTGAGACAGAAACTAATGACAGTTAAAGAATATACCGAAGGATTCTATCGACTGAACATCAGAGAAGGTCATCGGGAGAGTGATGATGAGAAGGTTGCTAGATATCTGAATGGTCTGAGATATGACATTCAGGATGAGTTAAGCATGGTTACCATCCGAACGGTGGAGGATTCTTATCAGATGGCTCTTAAAGCCGAAGAAAATATGAGTTGTAAGCAAGGTCAGCAAGGGCGAGGCAGGAGTCATCCCAGAGGCAAGACAGTTTCCCAGGAGAAGTTCCAGAAGCCCAAGGAGGAATGGAAGAAACCTCAGGGTAAGGTTGAAAGAGGTGGGACCTCACAGAGAGGGCCATACATTGAGCAGAGAGGACAACATACAGAGCAGGGTGGTGGTTATGCTGACGCAAATACTTTTTCTTGTACCAGAGGTAGAGGAAGAGGCCGAGGTGGAGTAATCACATGTTTCACATGTGGTAAGAATGGGCACAAGTCATTAGAGTGTCCAGAGAAAAAGAAGGATAGTGGAGAAGCTCACATCACTGAGGCGCAGAGGTGATATGTTGAGACTGAAGATGCAGAAGGCGAAAGATCGCTTGGGATGCATAAATTCCTTTTGACACCCGAGAAGGAGGTGGAGAGTTCATCTCAAAGGACCAGATTGTTCAGAACAGCTTGCAAGAACAAGGACAGGGTATGCAAGGTTATCGTGGACAGTGGTAGCACGGATAATCTCGTTTCAACCGAGATGGTAGAGAAGTTGGAGCTGGAGACAACTGATCACCCGAGTCCATACAAAGTTTCATGGCTACAGAAAGGACATCAGGTGAGTGTCACTAAACAATGCCTGGTTGAATTCAAGATAGGTGGGTATAATGATAAGATTTTATGTGATGTTATTCCCATGGATGTATGTCATTTATTGTTGGGTAGACCATGGAAATATGACAGAAATGTGATTCATGATGGGAGAATGAACACATATACCCTAGAGAAGAATGGGAGAACCCACATGTTACTTCCAATAAAGGATAAGGAGGTGAAACCGGAATTAAGCAACACAATACTTCTCATGAGTGGGAAGGAACTTCTTACAGAGATGGAGAAGAAAGAAGATCCACAATTCTTTGTAGTCAAGAAGCCGAGGATTGTTCTGACTAGCACAAGAGTGGATGATTTACGAGATGAAATTCAGGGACTACTGGAAGAGTTCGCTGACATCATAGTGGACGAATTACCTCATTCGTTGCCACCGATGAGGAGTGTGAGTCATCATATTGATCTCATACCAGGAGCTAGTTTACCGAACAAAGCTACGTACAGGTTGACGCCGCAAGAGAATGAAGAGGTTAAGAAGCAGGTCCAGGAGTTGATGGACAAAGGTTTGGTCAGGGAAAGCTTGAGTCCATGTGTTGTTCTGACAGTACTCAGCCCAAAGAAGGATAGGGGTTGGAGAATGTGTACTGACTCAAGGGCGATTAACAAGATAACCATCAGGTACAAGTTTCCACTGCCGAGAATGGATGATCTGATGGATTGCCTGAGTGGGGCAAAATATTTTTCAAAGATTGATTTGAAAAGCAGATATCGACAGATTCGCATGAGAGAAGGTGATGAGTGGAAAACAACATTCAAGACAAACGAAGGTTTGTATGAATGGCTAGTCATGTTGTTTGGCTTGACGAATGCACCAAGTACCTTTATGAGGCTGATGAATGAAGTCCTGAGGGAGTTCATCGGGAAGTTCGTCATTGTATATCTGGATGACATACTGATTTACAGTAAATCAGAGGCTGAACATCTGAAGCATTTGGCCATTGTGATGAGAAAGCTACAACAGGAGAAGCTGTTGATTAATATGAGGAAATCTTCATTTATGAAGACAAAGCTCATTTACTTGGGTTTTGTTATTTCGGTGAATGAGTTGAAGATGGATCCGGATAAGGTGGAAGTGATTAAGAATTGGCCATCATCGAGAAATATTTTCGAGGTGAGAAGTTTCCATGGTTTGGCTAGTTTCTACCGAAAATTCATCAGGAATTTCAGTGGAATCAACGCAGAAATGATGGATACAGTAAAGAAGTGACATAAGTCTTTTCATTGGAAAACAGAGGCTGAGAAGAGCTTCAATCTGTTGAAGTGGAAGATAACGGAATGACCAGTGTTGGTGTTGCTGGATTTCATGAAGACATTTCAGGTGAAATGTGATGCAAGTGGGTACGCCATAGGAGCGGTCTTAAGTCAGGAAGACAGGCTAGTTGCATATTTCAGCGAGAAGTTGGATGAGGCGAAGCTAAAATACTCCACATATGATAAAGAATTCTATGCTATCATACAGGCACTGAAAAAGTGGAGGCATTACTTGATCCCAAAGGAATTTGTTCTGTATAGTGATAATCATGCATTACAGTTTGTGAGTCAATAGGAGAAGTTGAATCAGAAACATGCAAAATGGGTAGAGAATATGCAGAATTTCACATTTGTGATTAAGCATATTTAAGGTATTGCTAACAAAGTGGATGATGCTTTGAACATGAAGTGTTTGTTGTTGCAGGAATTCCGAGTCAAAACATTGGGTTTTGAAAATCTCAGGGACATGTACGCAGGAGATGCAAATTTTGGGAAGCGTATGAAGCAGCTAAGAATCCAGTTCTCAGAGATAGAAGTCCTTGAATAGATTACATGATCTAGGAGGGATTGTTGTTTAGAGGCAATCAACTGTGTATTCCAAATTGCTCCATGAGAGAGAACCTGTTGAAAGAAAAGCATAGTGGTGGATTGGCCGGACATTTCGGTCATGATAAAACATTTGCGAAGTTGAGCGAATCATATTTTTGGCCAGGGATGCAAGCATAAGTCAAGCGATTTGTTGATAGATGCAGGATTTTCCATCATTCGAATAGAAGAAAGCAGAATGCAAGTTTTTATCATCCATTACCCATACCAGAGAGGCCATGGGAGGCGATAAGCATGGATTTTGTATTGGGTTTACCGAGGACACAAAGAGGTGTTGATTCCATCTTTGTGATCGTGGACAGGTTTTCAAAGATGGCACATTTTATCACATGCCAGAAGACCAGCGATGCGACTCACATCTCAAATCTATTTTTCAAAGAGGTCATTCGACTACATGGATTGCCGAAAAGTATTGTTTCGGATAGAGACACAAAATTCATAGGGCATTTCTGGAGGACACTCTGGAAGAGGCTAGGAACTAACTTGGCGTTTAGTTCTGCTTATCATCCTCAGATGGATGGACAGATGGAAGTGGTCAACAGAAGTCTGGGAGACTTGCTGAGAAGCCTGGTGACAAAGCACCATAGCAGTTGGGACCATGTATTACCACAGGCAGAGTTCGCGTACAACGATTCAGTGAATCGGAGTACAGGAAAAAGTCCATTTCAGGTTGTATATGGGATGTAGGCAAGGGGAGTTTCTGAACTGAGGGATTCAGAGAAGATTGCGACTAGCAGTGCTAGTGCAAAAGAATTTGCTGAGGCGATGCAGGAACTTCACAGTCAGGTGAAGCAGTGACTGATAGATTCAAATCAGGAGTATAAACGCAGAGCGGATCAGCATCAGAGACAACTTTAGTTTGAAGTTGGTGATCTGATTCTGGCACATTTAAGGAAGGAAAGGTTCCCGAGAGGAACATACAATAATCTTAAGATGAAGAAAATCGGTCCATGCAAAGTCTTGAGAAAGTTCAGAGAGAATTCTTATGAGATTGAGTTGCCGGATGGCATCAGAATATCTCTGATATTTAATATTGCAGATTTATACCCATATAGGGCTGGAAAAGCAGAGGCTGGAACTGAGGAGCCAGTTATCCAGTGGACGAAGCAATTTCCAGTAGCAGAAGAGCCACAGATGGAATGCATACTGGACAAGAGAGTGGGTAAGAAGACCAGAAGGAAGGAATACTTTGAGTATTTGGTCAAGTGGAAGAATCACCCGGTGGAGGATGCTAGCTGGGAAACTGAAGCAATGATACAGAAGCATGGAAAGACCGTGCAGGAGCTCATGGACAGGAGCCTATGAAATTTTTCAAGCTGAGGAGTATGATGCAGGAGCATCGCTCATACATCAAGTGAGCCAGCGCAGAAGCAGAAAAGACAGCTAGACAAGCCAGCACAAATTTTGAGAACACCTTGATATTGTTGCGCAAACATTAATGTGTGGATTTAATGAAGCACACTTTGTATATTGTAATGGACCTTGAGCCTTTAAGCTCTCATCCTTAGGTAGATGAGGCATTTAAGATAGTTAATGTAAAGTAGATAGAATATTTAATTCTAGATTTGATAGCTTTAGAGCGCAAGAGGGAAACGGGATATAGACACCCTCATTGTACATTGTAACATTATTCTGGATTACTGAAGCAGGAAGAGAGAAGAGCATGCAGAGTATTGTATGAAGAACACCCATGTACAGACATTTCAATTAATAGAAAGAGTTCTGATTCAAATTCATGGCTTGTGTTATTCTCTGTATATTTATGTTAACATGCTCATGAATGTTTACTTCCTGTCATACATTTGCTTTCATATGCTTTGTATGAGATTTCATGGTTGAGTTGAAATCTGAGAATGGGAGTGAATTAGTTTCAATTGTTTCTCTATATTGAGCCAGAGAATTCCTGCAAGGAGTGCAGTCGAATCGTCCGCAAGGAGTGCGTGGACAGAAGGGTTCAATTAGAGTTAGCTTTTGTTCTCATTCATCTCAGAAGTGCAGATTTGGCACCGAAGCCGTGCAAGGCGTGCGTGTTGGTCACTATAATTGCTTAATTAATTTCAAACAACCAAGTGAAACATAAATTATCAACCCAGGGAAGTCTTTTGTTTCAAAGATAGCTGCGCACTATATATGCTCAATTCCAAAAGCACTTAGTGTTGTAGTAAA
>ML795201.1:415050-427282 GCA_009831015.1 Picea engelmannii | reverse complement strand
ATTAAGCATAAAATAATGAGAAAGGACGTTGTATACCTTGGAATGATCAGATGAAATGATAGTATAAGTCAAAATGCAGGTGATGAAGGGTAAAATAATAGCAAAAAGTATGGGCAAAAAGAGTACAATATGTGGTCCTAACAGTGCGTAGGTTAGACGAAGACTCAGAGTTGTGATTCCGAGCAAAGGGAATTAAGACTACTGTAGCAAGAGTGCGCAGAGTCGAAGCTTCAACACTTAGGCATTGTTGAAGATTTGCCGCAAGGAGTGCGTGAAAAATTTCTCCTGAAGGGACTCGAAATTTGAGAGGGAAGCTCAGGAAGGATAGGCCTTCGAGTTCGTCGAAGGATGGTATAGGAAAAGTTGTGTATGAAAATCTTGCAGGAAAGAGACGCAGGGTGACGAACAAGTCTCGTGGAGAGATTCTTCTTGTTTGTGGATTGCGCAAGAAGAATAGTGGACGGTCGGTATTCTCCGAGGAGAATCCGCGAGTTATCGTGAATCATCAGATCTCCCAGGGGTGCGAGAAAGTTACAGTGCAGGCACAAAGAAGGCTCAACCTCAGGACAGATAGAGCGTTGATCCAAGCCAGCTAGGGCCGTTGGATCCATCGTGAGATCGGCTATCGAGGTTTCGTGAGAAAGGGATCGAAGAATTGGCCACAGGAATCGCGATAGTGTGAGAAGAGAATTCCCGACGGAGTGCAAAAATAGTGTGGGCCATAGCAGGGTGACGCGGCAGGTGACGCGAAATATCAATGTTTCGGCGTCTCGGGCATCGGGAGATGACATAGGAGTTAATTAACCTCGCGAGTAGCGAAGTCGTGAGGAAGCGAGATCGCGAGTCTCAGCCTTTCGGCGTCCCGTGTGTCAGGGTTTGGAAAACTGAGCGCTTAGCGTCACGAGTGGCGAGATCACGATAAGGACAAAAGTCCCAACAAGGTGGCGAAAGTCAGTGTTGACTGACACATCGGGTCTTGGGGATTCGAGCGCCTAGAAATCGACAGTGAACTCGCGAAGCCGTGAAGTTCCGATCCTCCGAGTGAAGAAAAGGAGGATTGAGCAAAAACTATCTGTGGGTAAGGAAGATTCTCGATAAGGGATCAAAAGAACCATTGACGTTCTTCGGGCCGAGGAGAAGAAGGTCCTGAGGAAGAGGACGTGCTCCGAGGAGTGTTGTCCAGCAATCAACAGACAAATATTCCATTGAATGTCTCTTGGCTCCATTTTGGGCCTTATTTGAGGTGCTCCTCCTATTGTTTGGAGTTGTCAGTGTCCTCACCATAGGAATATTCCATTGAATGTCTTTTGTCTCCATTTTGGGCCTTCTTTGAGGTGCTCCTCCTAGTGTGGCCACTTTCAGGACCATGCTTATGTATCTTAGGTGGAATTGGAGTTTTCGTAGTATGATGCCTATCCACATGACTAGAAGTTGGACCATGTAGCAGTTTCCTTTATATATCTGATAGGATTTGGAGTAGGAGTGCATTAATTTCAGTCTGATTTTCCTTCTCCTTGATCATCCTTTCATTGTCATCCTTATAACTCTATAATTATTCCATTAGGCTTCTTACAATTTTATCCAAATTTGGAAGGGTTTCCACCACCCTCCTTTCATCAGATTCTTCCTCTCTGTTGTGGGAGCTCTCCCCCAAATCCTGATATGTCACCATCCTTTACATTGTAGTTCTCATGTTGTTCACTGATTGCGTGAGTGCTAATAATTTTTTTTATGTTAGTTACTAATATACCAATTCATGAACAACACATATCATTGCAAGGTGAAGTCAGTTCTTTATTTGGAAACATTAGCAACCTACAGTGAAAAATTCCAAAACATATATTAATAATAGAAGGGGGGTAAGGTAGGGTGTTACCACATAAGTTCTCTAATAATATTTTTATGCAAATTATGCATGAGCCCAAGTAGGCCAAGTGTTGTTTCCATGCTCTGATACCAATTTGTAATGCACCCAACCCCTAAGTACCCTTTATAGGGATGGGGCATCAATGTTTCTCTCATCCTAACTATCTCAAATCCTAAATCATGGATCTTTGCTAGTTACTGCTTGTCATGAGATTTCCATTGGTTGCCACCATACTAAAATCTGGGCTCGGTTCTGTAAGTTATGGCCTTCCAAAGCTACCTGGGCATTATCAGTTGGAGTGTTCGGCGTTCAACGCTGAACATACCCTTTCCCTAATCCTTGAAGTCCCAAAATATCTCCACATGGATCTAACCATTCAACAATCAGCGATCAAAGATTTACACTAAAATTCCCTTTCTTTCGACATTCAGGGGTCGTTGTTGGACGTCCAATGTTCAGAGATCAGAAAATCTTCATGAACATCTATTTTTCCACACTATAACCAAAATCCCCTAACTCCTCATATCTCGCCACGTGGCCTTAGTCGGCGTTTGGATTTTTGGGTTAGACGTTCCTATATTGTATCACGCCCCACACCTTCTAGTCTCTCAAAGTTATCCAAATTGTCGAAGTCCCAGACACGTCACCAGCCTTGTTGGTCAGGCGAGCACGGTTCAATAGTTGACATGCAACAAGGGTCAAGTAGTGACACATGTCCTCCTTAGGGGGTGAGATGTGTCCTTCTATAATAGGCACAAGGGATGGGTGAATCAACCAAATATGGGTGACACGTGGCACTTTGGTTGTGGGTCCACATCACTCGAGATGATGTGAGTGGGCCACGTCATCCCCATCGCATGGTTGAGATTTATCCGCATATATCTGTAGATCCACGGTCCTCATTACTTTGTGACTCTGGGCTTCGGGGCTTATTGACCCCTCTTGACATAAATACCCTAAAGAGAAAATTCCTCGAACTCTCGAATATGGCGACATGTGTCCTCTTCGACCAACGGTCTAGATCCACTTTGGCACTCGTGACTTTGACGATTTCATACTTCGTAAACTCTCGGTCGGGTTCCTTTGTAGTATGGAATCTCTGGACTATGGGATCACTTGCCATGTACCCCTTCATCCAATGATCCTAGTTCAATGGTCAACACTTGACAGGGAACGAGTAGGGGCTGTGTGTTGCTCGAAGATGCATTCCCAGTTGATTAGGTATTCAAGGGTGGGTCCCTTATATCGATGGCTTGGAAGGATCCCAAAGGATCCGAGGATCGACGGTCCATGCCACTTCAATAGTTCAACATTCGGTAGTTTGGTGTGTATGTCTCCTGGCTTTCCCTATGGACCACACCAGATCGATCACCATGTGTACCTAGCATCTACGACTAGGATTTACTCCGACTTGTAGAGCTTATGGGGAAACTCGTGCATTTCTAAATCGTCGAATACTCGAAATTCCTGATAACTGTTGATTGGTGGACATGTGTCCCTCCAGTTTGAATGGTCTAAATTAACTCTGTGACTCTAGCATTCGGGAGTTTCAACACTATACCATTCCTAATCTCCTGAAGTAAGACTTCGTCGAACTGCTTAACACTTCCCTTCCTACGTAAAATGTAACGGCTGAGAGAGATCCATACAGAATCCCTAGATTGATAGTCCTCGTCGATTCATGACTTCGGCCTTCAGTTGTTTTCGAGGATCATGGGGTCACCAGTCCCAAAGTCCCGAAGCTGAAAGAGCTAGCTCCTTTTGGACTAGCACAAGGTTCCTAAGCCCCGATTACATGGGTCTCTTGGAATATATTAGGGGATAAGCACAATATCCTTTCTAAATCAAAGGGGTTAAGGGAATGGGCACAAGCCCTCAGTCAGATGGGTGAATGGTCTAAAGAAAAAATGCCCTTCCACCACATAATTCAAACTATGAAAATCGCGCTAAGGTAAAATTCAAGGGATTGGAAGGACTTAGACATTTCATTTGATCCTACCCCGACCCTCCTACGGATTCCCATCCCTTGAATCTCTATCAACTAATCTGAGAAAATTCAAAGACCGTGAAAATATAATAGTTTTCAGAAGTAAAAGTGTTTATCTAATATTTGTTCAAAATACTAAAAGACTTAATAAAAAACCCATATATTTCATCATCACATCCAACATATTACATAGAGTATGAAAATTCTTATCAGAACTAAGAAACGAGAAGAAACTACTGAAAGGGGTGCCCATTTCCTCCCAACCATAGTCATAGTCACTCCCAACGAATTTACCATTGGCCACCCCAAAGCTAGACCATGATTCTCTGAGAGAGATTGTTTCTCTATGCTCTACAACATTAAGAGATGAAGGTTACTCTCCTCCTCCCACAGGAACTAGGTGTATGGATTTCTCTACGTCAAGCAAGGAGGTATGCATGAGTAATTCCTCAATCACTCATCAACCTTGTTTATCACCTTGTATCCAAACCCTGTATGTGGTTTCTTCCTGCCAAAATGAGATTACTTCTCATATTTTCCTCTCATCTTTTCTCTCAACTCCAAATTCGAAGTATATTCACTTCTCTTCTTGGGAGAGTGTTTTTCTCTACTTTTCTATCTCGTGGATCTATCTCTGTCCCCAAATTACCTCCTTTCTTTCCTTCCTCAACAAGGTTGCATGAGTCTGAATCCTCATTCATGGTCAAGCCTGGAAGCCTTATAGATGGGTTCCCTACCCCATCTCGTCATTAACTCTTGAGGATGGCCTTCCAACTACCATCCTGACTGTTAATTCATTTTTGGGTTAGAGGATTGTTGAGCAATTACACCCAGTATGTATTGTTCTAGTGAGGGTCATCTCAACCATTCTTGGTTTCCCCTCACCATCTCTCTCATAGAATCCATGGTCTATCTTGGAAAACTTCCTCCCTTTCAATAGTTGTGCAACACACATTCAAATTCTATTAATAACATAAATTCATACATTGACCCTTTTATACAAGGTTCATCAAATCAAGCATTCACACACATTTAGTCTGCCATAGTCTCTTGGCCAGTTATAGTTATATTTACAAACTGGGGGAAACATGGGTATTACAGTAGATAGAGAGGGTAAACCAAATATTAGAAGACATGTTGAGGATGCATGTAATGCATCAACCCAAGAAATGGGAGGACTACCTACCACTGGTAGAATTTGCTTACAACAATGGCTATCAAGAGTTATTAAAAGTGAGTCATTTTGAAGCCCTCTATGGAAGGAAATGAAACATTCCAATCAGCTGGAACAACCCAATAGAAAGAGTTACAATTGGGTCAAATATGATAAAGGAAATGGAACAACAAGTGATTCAGATCATGCAAAATCTTAAGATATCCCAACATAGACAAAAGAGCTATGCAGACCTAAAAAGGACTCCTAGAGAATTCAAAACAGGGGATCATGTGTATCTCTAGGTTAGACCTAGGATAAGCTCCTTGAGGATGGGAGCTTGTGCCAAGTTGTCACCTCGGTATTCTGGACCCTTTGAAGTTTTGGATAGAGTGGGACCAATATCCTATCCACTAGAAATTTCTCCCATAGTGAAAGCACATAATCTTTTCCATTTTTCTTTATTAAAGAAGTGTGTGCATGATTCTAATCATATTATTGACTGGTCTGTGATTCAGGTGGAACCTTATGGAGAGTTCCTTCCAGAACCTCAATGCATAATAGACAGGAAGGAAACCCCACTCAGGAACAAAACCATTGCACATGTCAAGGTGTAGTGGAAACACTTTGGCCTAGATGAGTCTACATGGGAAATGGAGGATGCCATGAGACAAGAATATCCATTTTTGTTTTCTTCTGTACATACAAAGCACATCGGTAGGTAGAACATCGAGGATGATGTTCCTTTAAGGGGGAGGGGATTGTAATACCCATGTTTCCCCCATTTTGTAAATATAACTATAACTGGACAAGAGACTATGGTGGACTAAATATGTGTGAATGTTTGATTTGATGAACCTTTACATATAAAAGGGTCAATGTATGAATTTTTTGTTATTAATAGAATTTGAATTTGAATATGTGTTGCACAATTTCTGAAAGGGGGAAATTTTTCCAAGATAGACCATGAATGTTATGAGAGAGATGGTGTAGGGAAACTAGGTATGGTTGAGATGACCCTCACTGGACCAGTACCTACTAGGATTAATTTCTCAATAGTCCTCTAACCCAGAAACAAATTACCAGTCAGGATGGTAGCTAGAAGGCCATCCTCAAGAGTTAACGAGGAGATGGGGCAAGGTACCCACCTGTAAGGATTCCATGCCTAACCACGAATTAGGATTTGGACCCACACAACCTTGATGAGGAAGGAAAGAAATGAGGTGATTCAGGGAAAAATATAGATATGCGAGATATAAGAGTAGAGAAAAACACTCTCCAGAGAAGAGCAGTGAATATACTTCGCTTCTAAAGTAGAGAGAAAAGCTAAGAAGAAATCTTGTTTTGGTTGTAAGAATCCTGAGGCAGGGTTTTGATACAAGCTGATAAATGAGGTTGACGAGTGATTAAGGAAGTACTCGTGTAGACCTCCTTGCATGGATCAGAGAAAACAAGTTTCCAAGTTTTTGTGGGAGAAGGAGAGTAACCTTCGTCCCTGACTGTTGTGGAACAAAGAGAAAGAATCTCTCTCAGAGCATCATGGTTTAGCTCAGGGGTGGCCAATGGTAAATCTAGTACAAGTGGTTGGCATGCCTATGGTTTGGAGGAAACATGAACCCCTTTCATTAGTTTCTTCACATTTCCTAGTTTTGATAAGTATTTTCAAACTCTTTGTATTATATTGGACGTGATGATGAAATGTTTGTGTTTAGGATTCAGTCTCTCAGTATTTGAACAGTTGTTAGAAATACTCTTTGATTTATGTAAACTGCTATATCTGTGTGATATTAGAATTATCTCAGTTTAACTATTAGAGATTCATGGTGATCCAGGTGAATATCAGTGGCCACCCACCTTTTCCAACTTGCTCAAAACAATTTTCTCGCAATTTTGGCAATTTACTATTTTTAGCAGTTTTTAACTTCTGGAACCATTTTGAGGGCCTAAATGAAGGTTTTTCAGGATCGAGCTTCTCAATGATAATTGAAGGCTCTTATTGAGCCCCCAAAATGAACCTCCTCAACGATACCTTTCCAACGAGATATCATGCACCCAAAACAAAGATTGTATGCCAAAGTTACGACCCCGGGAAGTTGATACACCAAACTACCCAAAACAGGGTCCACAAAAACTGTTGGCTTTTCATCTTCCAAGGTTAGGGTTTTGGATTTTATTTATGATAAAAATGATTTTGGAGACTCATTGTAAAAACATGTTCTCACAGATGCAAGTAGTCATCACATCTCTTATCAGATATAAGTTGCCACCATTCTAGCGAGTCTTTCACTCTGTATTTTTACAGTCTTTGTACATTTTCGCTCATTAATAGAAAATTGTGTATTACTGTATCTATGTGTTTATGGTTTCATCTTTGATAAATTTTTGTTATATTATTGGATATCCAAGATATATACGTACATTTATTTATTATATCTATTCTCTCATTTCATGTCGAAAATAATTTGGATCACATGGGATGTGAGTCCACGTAAGAGTCGGGGTAGGATCGACTAAAATGTTTAAGTCCTGAAAAAACTGTGAAGTTTACCTTAGTGGGAATGTTAAGTCCAAATTTTGTAGGAGAAGGGTGTTTTTCCCTTAGAATATTCACCCATATGACTGAGGCATCGTTCCCCTGTCCTTAACTCTATTGTTGCTAAAGGATTAGCACTTAGCCCCTAGAATTCCCAAAGTATCCATGTGACCAGGGCCTAGGAACCCTATGCTATCCCGAAAGGAGCTAGCCATTTCGACTTCGGGAATTTGGGACTTGTGACTCCACAATCCTCGAAAGTAGTTGAAGGTAGAAGTCTCAAATCGATAAGGACCATCGATCTAGGGATCCAGTATGGATCGCTCTCAACTGTCAGATCAACATAGAAAGGGAGACGTTAAGCGCTTCAGCGAAGTATTACTTCAGGAGATTTGGAATGGTCTAGTGCCAAAATCCCTGAAGGCTGGAGTCACAAAGTTAATATGGACCATTGGAACTGGAGGGACACATGTCCATAGATCCGACGTGACCTGGAGGGAAATCTAGGAGACACACTCACCGAACTCCCAAATACTGAACTACCGATGTAACGTAGGTTGTCGATCCTCAGACCCTTTGGGATCCTTCTGAGCCGTCGATCTAAGGGACCCACCTCTCATTACCTGACTAATCGGGAATGCGTCATGGAGTGACACGTGGCCCCTACTCATTCCCCATCAAGTATTGACCATTGAACTAGGATCGTTGGATGAGGGAGTATGTGGAAAGTGATCCCGTAGTCCAGAGATTTTGCACTCCGAAGGAAACATGCCAAGAGTTTATGAAGTATGAACTCATCAAAATTCATGAGTTCCGAAGTGAATCTCGATCGTTGATCGAAAAGGACACATGGCACAAGATCCCATAGTTCAGAGACTTATCTCTTCGGGGGATTTACGTCGAGAGGAGTTGGTAAGCCCCAAAACCCAGAGATGCGAAGTAACGAGGACCATGGATCTACGCATCCACATGGATAAATATCACATGTGCAATGGGGGTGACGTGGACCCACAACTAAGGTGCCATGTGTCACCCATATTTGGTCGATTCACCCATCCCTTATTCCTATTGGAGCAGGACACATGTCATCCCCTAAGGAGGACACATGTCACTACTTGACCTTCACCGCGTGTCAACTATTGAATTTTGCCTTCCTAGCCAATAGGGCTAGTGACATGTCCGGGACTCCGGAAGTCTGGAAATTTTTGGGGGTTCAGAATATTCGAACGTAGTATGATAAAGAATGATTCAATGAGAATCGTCAAACGTTGATCAATGAAGGACCCAAGCCACATGGCATGAGTTCGAGAGTTTGAACATAGGGTGGTAAAAATAAATGTTCAACGAGAATTGTCGATCATTGACGCCCAAAAGTCTAATGATGATAGTTGATCATCGAACGTCAAATGCCAAAGGACTAGGGGCACATGGTGAGTTTAAGAGACTTCGAGGATTGGTGAAAAAAGTATGTTCAACACCGAGTACCAAAGCCCCGTTTTTAACCGTAGATCTTGTCGGAGGATGTGAAACATTGATCCTCTCTGTTGTTTAGCGATCTGAGAATTTGACAATACTTTTGGAACTCCCGAAGTCTGGGAAATTCCGAAGTGCTAAAACCTTTGCTAACGCGGGCTCTTAGCTCCCATTTTTCATCCAGAGGTCATAAGGAAGACCCCTCTAGCTAGTTCAAGCACACAGTGAGAGATGCAAGCATCGAAGAAGCTGATTAAGAGGGTTTTTCTTAAGTAAGGGATCGAAAATGAACCAGGGAAAGAGAAAATTTGATGCCCCATCCCTAGAAAAGTTATTTAGGTGTTGGGTGTGTTACATTAGGGAGGTTAGGTCCCTAACAAGGAATTTTTTCCTATTGTTGATGGATTATTTATTGAGACTTCTTGGTTTAATAATTCTTTTGATTTTCTCCCTTCTTATAACCATGAGTATTTTTTGGAAGACATTTCAGACTCTCATACTTTGCATGGGACAAAAAACCATGATAATCTTTTCACTTCAAGAAAAGAAATAAACATACAAGACATACCTCTCTTATCACAATAGTCCATTTTTTTCTTGGATGAAGAAAACCATGTTGATTGTGAAACCATGCCTACTATAATACCTACCGACCCATAATTAATCATTGATATTATTAATGAGGAGGAAGTATTATTCAGGGAGTTACTTTCTGAAAAATTTTCTTGTTCCAGAGAGACTTTTAATTCTCTTAATTCTTCCACGTATTTTCACTTGAAACTAATCTCTTTAATCATTTGACTTTGCAGGAAACCACCACCATATTACTGAAATAGACTCAATGGGGCTGACCCCTTTTGAAATACATGATGGGGGAAATGTACATACATAAAGTAGAGAGGATAATTCCTCTTCCTATGAACTTATTAATTCTATGCCTTATCAGCCCTTTTCATGGGATAAAGGGAATGTTATAGTAGATGTATATTATACTGTTTCTTCTTCATTATCATCTTCATCTATGATCAATAGTGAATTTTATTGTTCAAGTAGCCCTTTACTGGATATTATTGATACTAGTGGATCTCACCATTTTCTTGAAATTACCTCTCATACCATGGTGGATGCTAGTCTATGTAGATCATTTGTTTCCACTGATTTGTCTCAAGTTGATGGTTACTTGAATTGTGATTCTAGGGAGGCTTGCTAATATAATGAGGCACTTTGGTCTATGTTGATGGTTATGCCAAGCCCTTATTCCTTTTTTTATTGTCTTCACGGATAAACAACTTTATTAGCATGAAGATTCTCTCACTGAGCACACTTCACATGAATTCTATGCACGGTCCTCATCTGGTATGCTACTTTTCATTGAACTCTCTCCATGAATCCTATGATAGTAGTGCAAGATTTTATGATGGGATTGAAGCATGGTTGGATAGATCTTACTTGGATATATTTCCCATGAATTATCACAATGACATTTTTAATATGGTGGAAAGAGTTTATCATGAATTATTGTTTCCTAATTTTAGTTGATTCTTATTCCAAGCTCTATCACTAATCCTTTTTCTTCATCATATGTATGCAAGCTTGGGATTACAAGGATGGCTACATTAACATTATGACTTTACATAGTTCATTTTTTTCATCCATTGTAACATAGAGTAGGAGTAGGGTAGAATAGACTAGCGTCTTTCTTTGCATAGTTTAACTTTTCTTTCTAGTTTGTTTAATTAGTTTTGTGTTTTCATTCTCTTTTCATTACTATTGGTTGAACAATAAATGAATTTCTTGGAAGGGGTGGAAATAAATACAAGGATTGCACACTAATTTTCCTTTGATTGGATTTTTCAATGTAATTTTGATATGGGGAAAATTTACTTCATCTCATTCTCAAACTTTTCTATGTGTTGGGTAATTTTCATATTGCTAATTTTTATTCTTGGTCACCATGTCAAATATTTTTGAAGCATTTTGTTATGAGCAACATGGCCAAATTGGACTAACACTGATAACAAGAAGTTAGAGGTGGAATTTTGATGAGGGTATTAGTAATAAGTGATTAGATGGGACATTTTGATGAGGGAATTAAAGCAACAAGTGCTTAGAAACGACATTTTAATGAGACTATGTTGTAAATTAAGTCCTTGGATCAACATGGACATATGGTGGCCTATGATAGAAAAACATTCTTTGATGTGGTTCACATAGGTTTCACCTATGACAAGCATTATATTTTGGAAAAAAAATGGTCATCCACATAAACCATAAGCCTATGTAATTTATGCAGACTCAAAATAGGTTGCATAATGTTCTCCATCAATAGTGGTCCATGTACTTTTTGTAATATCTTAACTTCATCTTCATAATCTCTTAACTTCAACTTCATGGCACATGTGTTAATACACTTGCATAACCACTCTTCTTTTTAGTCCATGGGTTATAAGTCTCATCATACCATGATTTTATAATAAAATTAAAACACTAGACACTATATGTATATAAAAGAGAAATTTAATTCATGTTAAAAATAATAATAATATAGTGCATATAGGAGGTATACATACCCTACCTCATCTAGATTTGAACTTGTAACATCTTAGGAAGAAACACATGTTCTTAACCATTAGACTCAATTAGATTATATAGAGCATGATTTCTTCACAAATCTGAACAAAGCACACACAAACATTGTTCATTCACAACTTTATGATCAAGAATCAAATTCGAATGTTCCAAACATTTGTTGAAATGGTCATCCCTTCCAAAAAAAAGTATTTGTCCAAATAAATCTTACCCTAAACATTTTTTTTGAAAAGTAGTTTTTTTTTTTAAATCTTCATATTGATAAACTAATTTTTTCAATCATGAAATAACTTAAAAAAAATTGATTGTAAATTTATATTAATTAAAATTTATAGTTTAAATTATTAATAATTTAAATTTAAATTTTATTTAGATTTTGATATTTAAAAAAAATATTTAATTAAAATAAAAAACACTCCATATATATATATATATATATAAATTATTTATGATAAAAGAAAAAAAATGATGATGATGATGATTAACGTCCACTAAGACCTAATTGGTCTATCAGACCTTAAGAGGGTAAGTGATTACTTGTGATTCTTTAGAATTTTGTTTCTGTGCTCGAAAAGCATTAAGAGAAGTTTTCCAAGATCACCATACTTTTGTTGAGTTAAGAGGTTAGGA
>ML795201.1:374505-388038 GCA_009831015.1 Picea engelmannii | reverse complement strand
TTATATCCCTTTTCAATGAGCTGTCCTACACTTAACAAATTATGTTTTAAGTCTGGAACATGGTAGACATTACATATGTCTTTCTTGACATTTTGTTTAGTAAGAATAGGAACAGTTCCTTTTCCTTGAACTTTGACTAAATGGTCATTTCCAACAGTAATGTCAGAGGAAATTGAAGAATCAAGGCATGAAAGTAATTCTTTGTTGCCTGTCATGTGATTGCTGCATCCACTGTCCAGCAACCAGAGATCTTTAGATTGTTGTTCAGTTTTGTGGCATGAGAGAAACATACCTCTTGAGGTGTCTCCTGTATGATTTGACACATGTGCTCTGCCTGAGAGCTGATCTGCCTGCTTCTTCCTGCATTCAGATTCATAGTGTCCATACTTTTTGCAATAAAAGCATTGAATGCTAGTTTTGTCATTTGATCTTCACCCTCTGCCTCTCTGAGGCTAGAAATTCTGATGTTGATTTTGTTGTTGATTTCTGTGACCTTGGAAATTGTTATTTGGATACTGTTGTCTATTTCCTCCACTGGTATGAGGGTTTCCCTGATTGTTCCCTCTTCCTCTACTTCTTCCTCTGCCTTTCCCTCTTCTGAATGAGAATTGAGATTGGAAGGCATTTGAGATTGACTCATCTGTGAGATGCAGTCTTGTCTCATGTGTCACCAGAGAACCAATTAGTTCATCTGTTGAAAATCTTGATAAATCCTTGGATTCAAGGATGGCTGTTACAACCATTTCAAATTTCCTGGGTAGACTTCTGAGGATTTTCTCAACAATTCGTTGATCAGTGATGGTTTCACCAATGAGTCTGATCTAGTTTACGATGCCCATGACTCTGGTCATGAACTGATCTACGGTTTTGGACTCTGTCATTCTGAGAGTCTCGAATTGTGTCCACAAGGACTGCAATTTAACTGTTTTTACCCTATCATTTCCTTGGTAGGACGTTTTGAGGATGTCCCAGGCCTGTTTGGAAGTACCAGCACCTGTGATTTTCGAGAATATCGAATCATCCACAGAGTTCTGAATCCAGAATTTTGATTTGTTTTCTTTGGTCCTCAGAGTTGCCTGAGCAATTCTCTGTGCATTTGTCATGGCAGTGAGGGCAGCTGGATCTGGTTCCACATAGCCAAGATCCACTGGTTCCCAGCACTCTTGTGCTTGCAAGAACGACCTCATTCAAAGAGACCAGAACTCATAGTTCTTTCCCAAAAGTATCGGACCCTGAGTTGGTCCTAGGTTGCTAGATGATGCCATTTCAAAAATTCAAAAAAATAGAGGGAAAAAAATTCGTATTTACCTCCAATCTCAGAGATTGTCGATTCGCCGATGGCCGATGGGAGCTTATCGGGCTTGAATGTGCCCTTGGTCTCCTTGGAATGTGACCACGCGCTTTAATGTTGAGGTGCTACGGGCTTTTCCCGTTCTTTGACTTTCAAATCGCCGAAACGCGAAAAAAAAATCACCTTTGGACTTTTCAACGGTCCAGATCTGCAGTGATCGGACGGTCCAGATCGTATCGGGATATCGCGAATCGGGATTTCGCGATTCCTGATGACAAGTTCTTCTGTGCCTTCGATTTCCCGATCGCCGATTTTCCGATGGCGTTGTCCTATCGGGACTTTTCCCGATGGCTCCGATCTGCGACACGCGTCCTCAACAGATGGACGGTCAAGATCCCTTCTCGCTGATTTCGCAATATGTTATGTCCCGGACCTCTTGTCTCCAGGATCCGCGAAATGCCGAATCTCGAAAAACCGATGAAGTCGCTTATCGAGACTTTTCCCGAAAGCCTCGATCTTTGCCACGTGTCCTTGAAAGATGGACGGCTCAGATTTGCGTCGGGGATTTCACTGGAAAGAAACTCGATCACTTGTTCTCAGGATTCCCGATTTGCTGAATCCCGATATGCCGATGAACTTTCTTATCGGGATTTTTCCGAGCCTTCGGATTTACGCCACGCGTCCAGGAGAGATGGACGGTCCTGATTCCTCCTCGGGATATCGCGGTTTGCGATGCTCCAAATTACTGTCAACTTGAAGCTCCGAGTGCCGATACACTGACGATGGCCTCGATGTCCGCCACGTGTCCAAGAGATATGGACGGCTGGGATCTGATCGGGATTTCGCGTATCGCGATTTCGCGAGTTGCGATGTCAAGTTTCTTTGACAACTTGAAACCCCGAATGCCGAAATGCCGATGGGCGCGACGATGTTCGCCACGTGTCTAGGAGAGATGAACGGCTAAGATCTGATCGGGATTTCGCGTATCACGATTTCGCGAGTTGCGATGTCAAATTTCTTTGACAAATTGAAACCCCGAATGCCGAAATGCCGATGCATTGAATTGCTGCCACCTGTCCACTGAGATGGACGGCTGTGATCATTTCGGGATTTCGAGATTTCGCGTATCGGAGTTTTTGGAGAGCAGATTCTTTCGCTCGTTCAACTCCTGATTCCCGATTTTGCGATGGAATAGGATCTCGCCACGTGTCTCTTGATGGATGGTCAAGATGACGTCGGGATTTCGCGACTTTACAAGTCGAAATCACTCCAGTGCGCTCCACATGACTAACCGTCGTGCAACTTCTTGCTGATCTAACGGCTGTCGGGCCTGTGTTCAAGATATGACGGCTGAAATTCCTTCACCCTTTCCGCGCTCTCCTCGTCCCTTCTGGTCTGGTTTCTCGCCTTGGAACCATTCGCAGGACGAATTTCACAGCTTCAGTGGCTGTTCTTTGCGCCTGAGATGCGTTCTTTACACCTGTGGAAGAAAGATTCGTGAATCTTTCAAAGATTTGAAAGAATTTCACGATTTCTTCGTGATCTGCTACAATCTTTGACAGATTTGAGCGATTTCCAAGAATCTTTAAACGATTATGCCTTCTGCTTGAATCTTTAACGAATTGAAGTGAAATCATCAAGTTCTTTAAACTTCTTTCGTTCTGCAGCTCTTCTGCGTCAATCTTTGACGGTTCTTTGAAAAAATTGTGCAGGTTTCTTCTTCTGCGTTCTCTTCGTCCAGGATCTTTCGAACGTTGTACGCTCTGCTTCCTCCGCAAGCTTCTTACGGCGATATTTAAAGAGTATTACGGACAGCTCTCCAAGCCTTGTGAAAAGACTGTGTCGCGTGCTCTCAAGATGCATGTAAGCTCTGCGGTTTGAGGATCGTGTTGCTCTCCTGACTATGTGAAGAGTCTTACACCTGAAGCTATGATACCATGATAAATTGTGGAGCAAAGAGAAATGCAGAGAGAAAAAGAATAGAACAGTATATTGAAATGTATGAAGGAGTACATAAAGTACAGAAGTAAGTTGAAGTACTGAAGCGCCCCAAAAATAGAGAATAGCTGAGCTTATATATGCTCAAGCAAGACAAAATTAGAAAGTACAACTGTCCAGTACAACTGGCAGTGTATGGTCATACTATTGAGGGTACAATATATTTAACAGAATGGGGACACCAACGTTTATGAATAAGTGCAGCTTGTTGTGACCAAATGTTGGACTAAGACCATTCTTCTTCAACTTTCTGATAATTTATTTGCACCATTAGAGCCCTTTCTTCTGAAACTTAACATATTGGAAAGTACTCTAAAAAATTGCAATTAAATGGATGTGCAGAATCTCATATGTTCCCCTTATTTGAGATTTTATTCTAATGTTCAGAATCGTTGCACCCAACAATCTACTCATGATTTCCCTTGAATGTGTGCACTATCTTCGACCAAATTCCTCACAGAAATGTGATGCCATTGACTATCAAGATTGCATCTTATACCAAGCACAAGAATTGTGAAAGAGCCCTGGAATTATTATTTTTAATTGAAACCAAGCATGAAGTCGTGACTGGATGTTCTCAGCCTCATGACCTCTGCTTCTAAGCACACAACTTTACACCTACATTCCAAGATTCTTCTAATTGTGTTAACATTTACAATGTCTACGTCACAATCTTCCATTTGATTAGACTACTTTTTCAAACACCATGCTCTAATACCAATTGTTGGTTTTAATGCATAGATATATATGGCTCTAATGCCAATTGTTGGTTTTGATGGTTTTAATGCACAGAGATATATATGAAGCAAGGGAAATCCATGGAATTTTTTTATTAATCAACCATTAAAGTGTGTCTTTATATTGTACAATGTTAGAAAAACACAATCAAGGAGCAATAAAATAAAACAAATGCAGAAATAAAACACAAAAGAAACACAATACAATAGAGACACAGATATACATGGTTCACCTAGTGTGGGTTACGTCCACCAGAGAAATTGCTAGGTCCTTCCTTTATTATTATCCAACAAATGAAGGGATACAACCTACAACAAACCCATTGTGACATCTTCTTCTTTCTCTCACAACTGTCTCCTATCTTGGAATACAATATTCACAATGATACATAGCCGCAATACATTTCTCTCATAAAAGAGGGTTGCCTTCTAGGGAAAAAAACCCTAACATAACTTCTACTGTCATATCTGCAACCTTATAATGAACGGTCCAGATTTACTATGAAATTACAATATACATTTACAAGGAAATTTTTCCTTTAGGGGCCCGCTTTCCCCCAGACCCCGCAGAGGGGGTAACCCCTCTCTACACTCCCCCACATGGAGGAGTGTACATTATTCTAGGGTGTAAATTATTCATGGGGTATAAACACAGCTGAAAACAAAGACCTCTAAATCAGGAAGATAATCAGGCTCCACAACCAACAATCTCCCACTTGGACACTGATCTCAACAACTCCACCGTTGTTGTATCTACTGGACTATGAACCTTCTTGGACCTGGAAAATTTCTCATCTTCACCTTCATGCCTGAAGACCAACTGAAACTGAGTAGGAACTCAGTTTCTCCCTTGTTACTCCCTTAGTTAACATTCTCCAGGATTCTGGCTAGTGTGTATCTTTTTCAACTTCAAATGTCCATCTTCCAAGACAGATCATATGAAATGGTACTTGAGATGTATATGATTAGTCTTCGAATGGAAGTCTGAGTTCTTTGCATGATCAATGACACTCTCATTGTCACAGTACAACATTTTATTCTCTTGCTTCTTTCCCAATTCCTCCATAAACCTCTGTAACCAAATGATCTCTTTACTAGCCTCTGTAGCAACAAAATACTTTGCCTCTGTTGTTGAAAGTGAAACAACCTTTTGCAGTTTCAAAATCCAACTTACTGTTGTTCCACCTACAATAAAAACATACCATGTGGTGGTCCTCCTACTATCCTTATCACCTGCCATATCTGAATCAACATATCCTCGTAGAAAAGTGTTTGAACCTTCAAAACATAATGCATGAGTAGCAGTACCTCTCAAATACCTAAGAATCCACTTTACTACCTCTCAATGTTCTTTACTTGGATTGTGCATATACCTCCTCACAACTCCCACTACATGTGCAATATCTGGTCTTGTGCAAACCATTGCATACATCATGTAATTTCCCCGACCTTCAAACCTCGACTGGGCAACAACCTAATGAATGTAACTTTGTTTTTCTACTCTGATACTATTTTGTAACACCCTCGGCCACCTAGGCTGGGCCATGCTACACCAAATAACGCTCTTATACCATTTTGTAACGTCCCCGGCCCTCAAACAGGCCGGGAAATGCAACAGAGGAAACATCCTTCTACACACACACACACACATATATATATGATGATGAAATTTGAAATAGACATAACATTCTGTTCATACACATATTCATGCGGAAGCGATAATAATACATACATGCAATAACACAAGCAATTCTGATAACATTATAACACATGTACAAGATACACAACGTACAATTAAAAATAGAATTGGAACTTATATTTTTATATATGACCACCAACTGTGTGCATACCTTCCACAAACCTCTCAGCCTTAGACCACACTACTCATCATGCTCAGCAATGGGTCACCCTCAAGCTGGGACTAAACTCCACCCAGGGCAAAGGAATCCTAGACTAGGTTGAGGCTACGGGAAATTGCACAGTGCAACTGGAAGGATTCTCTCCAAGGAGACTACTTATGCCCACTTCTCACAGACTCTCATTCCCCACATGCCTATCCCACCCCGAGAATATGCACCTTCACTATTCCACAGTTCATCGGTTGTTCCACTTCCCTTCTAGGGCTTCAACAACAGGTCAGATCAAGAATTCTCAGAGCTCCAAAGTTGGTGTTAGACTCCCTCCAAGATAAATCACTTCCCATCAAACTCTCTCGCCTGGAGAGAGTTTCTCAGAGGCCTGGAAATCTACTTCTTCAACCACAGGCCCGACAACCCGCCTCTTCAACCACGGGCCTAACAACCCACCTCTTCAATCCTCAACAACCAAAATTGGGTAAGGCAAGGGGATGACTCAACAAATTACAGAGGTTCACAATGGCAGAAAAGGATCTGGCTACAAGCTTGTTCAATGTGAGCATGAAGTGCACAAGGGATCGTCGAAATGTCGAGGATGAACTCGTGGGAAACTAAATGGCCAGGCTGGTCAGAATGTTGAGAGCGAGCAAGGAAAAAATGGTGCGAATGGTTAGCCTGCAAGATCGTGAGAGAGACGAAATGGTGAGAGAGAACTACTCAGGAAGGTTGTCAGAATGGTTCGTAACCCCAAAAACGGTGGAACTTCCTACATAAATCTACATGTGTTCTGGGTGACACTTGGCTTTCTAGGAGCACGTTCCTCTCCACTTGGAGTTTGTTCCTCTCCCCAAAGGAACTTAGGATAACTGGGTTTATTTCTCAACTTTAGTATTTTTCAGGAATACATTATAATATTCCCTTGGGTTGATCCCTTAAGCTTAGCCCCTCTTTCCTAGCCTCTTAGCCCCATCCCTTTCCCTACCCAGTGGAGCTTAATCCCCCATAAATCTTTCTGCATGGTCAGTCTACATGCAACGATGTATTTTATTAATAATCTGCATAATTACATATACAAAATCAGGTCCACTGGCCTTAACATCTAGGATCTCTGGCCTAATAAACACATAATCCTACCAGCTTATAATTACTTGGCTCACCAGCCTACAAACATAATTACTTAATGTTTGAACATCTGAATTCTGAGTTCCTCCTCATGGTTCCAACTACACGTATGGTCTACTCTTTTCATATAACCATGACGAATCCCTCCCTTGAGCTTAAGTTTAATGGCTTGACTTTTAGGTTACACCAGGGTTCCCATGGCCCTTACCTTCACAAGGAAAGACAATACCTCCTTGAGACATACAATTTATCCCTCATACACCATGGTCATGCATTCTCATTAATTTAGGTTTCATAAAGAAAAATGACTAGTAATTAATCTAATGCATTCATGAAATATAAATCCATGCATCCATGTGCTCATTCTTAGAGCACCAAGGTCATTGTCTAGGTTTTCCTTAAAGCATGATCTCATAAGCAAAATAACTTAGAGATTTAAAGCATAGATAATTAAACTATAATTTACAAATCCTATCAACAATTCATCATTTGTCACAAGATATAATATCCAACCAGGAAACAAAGAATATCCTGCATACTTTATTCATCATTCACTCTTTTAATTATTTATTTAAATGCTTTTTGGCATCCTAACTTTTAATTGTTTTTTAAGTTTTCAATTTCTACTTTATGTTTAAGTCTTAAAATCTTCTTTTCATTGTTGAACTTTTCTTTATATTGTTTGTTACTTTAGGGTGTATTCCTTTTACATCAATATTCACATTATGCCTACTCCTACTTTATGCACTCATTTATGAGTTTTTAGACAGAATGTTATTAGTCCTTGTCGTAGGTATAGAGGGACTATAGTGATTGATATTTCTTTGACCTCATATTAGATTGTCCATTGACCACAAATATTTTCATATTATCTATTGTTGGAATTAGGGAACCGAAAACACCGATTTTTATATAACAAAAGGTACCATATTTGTCCTGATCTGATTGGACAATGGATTGGAGGTCTTATTGTCAGCTTCACTATTCCCAATGTTATATATGTTGGCATATCCAAAGTATTTCATCATATATGGTCTATTTGAATCATATATTTTCTTATGCATTGGTCGAAGGTGGATTAATGCTAGCATTAGTTCGAATGTTTGCTTTAGCATTTTCTACTAGCTAGAATACATTCTCTAACATATTACTATGTGTGATTTTTGCTTTATTCTTACATTCTTCAAGAGAAGAGGCATGTCACACTGCATTTTTTCTTAAATGTTTGCACAGGACTATGCCCTTCAATGGTTCTGACAGACTTAAGTGTTTACCTAATAGGTCTGGAAATCTTAAATGTTTATTGTACAGAGGCGTTGCAATATAGTTTCGTTCCATTTTTTTGATGGTGTTGTTTGCAGTGAAAGTGTGCTGAATTGTTCTCCGCCGACATCAGTGGTTCAATGGTCAATGCTTGTTCGTTGGTTCATTCTATGATCATTGTTCTTGTTTGATTCAACTTTGCAAAGTTGAGGTCCTGTAGTTGCAGTTGGACCTCTTCATGGTTATCACTGGTTTGTTGTTCTTCAACTTTGCAAGTTGTTGGACCTGTTGTTGTGGTTTGCAATTTTTGGGTCTAAGCTTTCCTGCCATCGTTTCTTTGGTATTTTTCAATGGTGGGAGTCTCTGCCTCGAAATTCTATTGCAGACCATCTTTCTTTGTGCTCTTAATTTTTGTTCCTGGAAACCATCCATCTTCATATTCCATTTGCCACATCCATGGCTATTTCAAAAATTGCAATGCAGAGGGGTTTTCAAAAAGTAGTTCAAAGCTATCAAAAGAGGGAACCATCCATCAGGGTGTAGACACAAGGAATGATTTTACTCTATGGGTCAAAAAACTGCGTCCAGTTGTTTCTTTTGTCCTGCCCTTTGTATTTTGCAGAATTTTTTTCTGGCTCTGAGAAGCTTGTAGGATGCACGACATGAATAGGTTCAAATTGATCTTTCTGCTGAGTAAATTTATGGTGTTATTTATTTGTGTTGTTTCTTTTTGTTTGGTTCGCTTTCTAGTGTGGGTTTGTTTTCTTCTCATCTGCTATGGGGACTAGGGGAGATTGAAGTTGAAAAGAAGAAGGTTGAAAGATACATATGGGGATTGGTGCCCAGTTCTGCGCTTGTAGTTTTCCTATTTTTCTTTCCTGTTTTTTTTTCCTACTTTTATTCTTTTTTTCCCCTTTTCTCTGTTTTCATGCAAACTAAAAGTATCTAACAAACAAATTCAAAATAACAGTTCGAAAGATGAAAGAATTAATAGATGTTGAGTTGTATGAAATAGATACACACTCCATTATACATGACAACATTGACGAGGTTTTGCATAACAATGGGATTTTTAGATTGGATGCATTCTCGTATATTGTAGGTGATTCCCTTTTCAATGCATTTCAGGTTCTACTAAATTTCTACTATTCCTCGACCGACATGCGCAATGGATTGATAGAATATTTCCCGGGCTGTTTAAAAAATGGCGATAAGGAGGCATTGGAGTTGTATGAATACGAACTGGAATCTGATTTTATTTGGCAGTTGCATGGAATACATGATGTCCAAATGTATTTTTCAAAGATGCAGTTGTCTGCATCTCCAATTCCACCTACACATGAGAGGGGAATTTGGAGAGATACATTTTGTATACGGTGGTTGTCTAACTGGCTCAATATATCAATTGGAATATGGTCATTAACAATAAAAACAAGATATCTACTATTCAACAAAACTACATCTGACAATCCATATTGCATCTTGTTCCATGATGCCAATGTTGTTAGTCTTCATTATGAACCACTACTGTATAGAAAAATGTTCATATGAAATGTTGAAGAAGCTCATATTTACTTGTCCCTCATTTGCAAAGACCTTGAATCGTAGTGGAAATGGATTATGCATCGCATAGACTTCCATGGTTTACAACTAGCAACAATTGTTGTGTCTAGCTATGGAGATAGTATGTTCAATGAAATTTGTTGTTTGGTAGCAGCGGAGTTCGATGTGCAGTCGCTGCAGATTTACACTGTACAGTCCTTTTGCAATGAAATTATAGGCAGAAACCAATAGGATTTTAGGTGCTTGCATCAACATCTTTCGCCATATCTCCTACAAAATATGTTCGCAATTGGAAGTTGGCAATAATACCTTGTAAACATGGGGCTTCCATATGAAAAAGGGAATGTGGAGGGTTGCAGATTCTATTTGTAATGGTTTTCTATCATGTTCAAAGTAAATATCCAGGTCTGGTCGGCCTTGCCAGATGGCACTATCCATTCCTGGTCTATTGATTCAAATTACGATCGAACAATTGACATCCTCTCATTGAAAATAGATACAACACATATCCATTATGAACCTTTGCTTGGAAATATCAGTGGTTCATGGTTGAATGTCCATGCCATCGAAACCACATCGAATCTTCATACGCGTCGCATGCTTTTTAGTGAGAATGAAACCCATCCCGATTGCGATATGGCCATACAAGGCTTGAACAAAAAATCCATGTATGAAATTCATCATAGTTGTGATGAGTCCATACAGGGCTTAAATAAAAAACGTAGAGTAAGTTATCACAACTTGAAAAAATTTATGCGTAAAATTCATCCCAGTTGTGATGAGGCCATACACCCCTTAAACAAAAAACATACACTAAGTTATGGAAACCTGAATCAGAGTGAAATTCATCCTAGTTTCCATCAGGTCATAGAGCCCTTGGACAAGAAACATAGAGTAAGTTACCACAACTTGAAAAATGTCATGCATGAGAGAAAAAAATACATTGGTACGCTTCCTTTTAGAGAGAAAGTCACATATCACAATCTAAAGAAATTTGTTTGTGAAGAACAGAACAGAAACAGGTACAGTCACATATCCCAGAATGGTGATGCAACTACCACATTTCATGGCCTAGAAGCAACACCATGCACTACTACCAATGAAAACCAAAAACCACTTTCTACTCATACTTCCCTGCGAAACAAAAATGCAAGAAAGACACACATGAAACAAATTAAAGACACTCCTTCCATTGTGTGTGCAATCTGTGAACAATTGATTTCTCAAAAAATAGTAAGTCTTTAATGCCTGATTTTCAAGCATAATACCTCCGCTTGACAGTGCACAATAAACCATTTTCCAGTGGAAAAATTTGTCTTCCATGCAAACAGTCGCTTGAAAATGGAAAACTGCCACAATTTGCAACCTCTGAGCAAATAAGATGTAATACACCACTCCCATATGTAAGCGCACTTACAGAACTTGAGGAGAGACTTGTGTCTCTGTGAATTGCATTTGCACAAATTAGGCCTTGGGGCTATAAACGACCCCAGATGGGCTTAACAAGATCAATTATTAATGTGCATGTTCAGCTAGATGTTATGCAAAAATCCTTTCCACGATTCATTAATGATACAATGACAATTTTTGTGGCTCTGAAAAGACGCTTGGGATACAAAAATGCCTATCAGACAGGAAAAGTGTGTGTACATGCTGTTATGAAAGAATTAAAAGAATTATGCTCCAAGGCCCTGTACAAAGCACAAAAAAATTGTATAAATGATAACTGGAACAATGTTCTTGCAGAAGAGGATACCAACTCTGCAGGGACTCTCGAAAATGCTAGTGAATTTGATACAAGTGATGAATCGGAGAATGAAATACCTACTGATACATCGGTGCATGGATTCACTGATTCACAGTGCATTCTTGACTTGCAAGACAAGATTGTCGGAATTGCACCTGCTAAGAGGCAACGTCCACTTGGAATATTCAAGGAAACATTCGCTGAGGAAATGAACTTTCCAACACTCTTCTATGGATATCCACATTCCATTGACATTACAGAATGATTCTGTTATCATAAACTAGTTCGATGGGAGATGCTACATTCAAGCCGTGACTTCTCCTGTCACATAACAATTTTTTTTTTCAAAACAATGTGCATAATAATAGAGCAAGTTCTCTCTTGCATGTGGGTTCGAATAAGAAAAGGCTAGTTACAAGGAAGAAAGTTGTTGGCCAAGGATGTCAAGTACAAAGTAAACCTAGAAAAAATTATGAAATCTGATATTGGATACATAGATTTCAAAAACATTCACACCTCTCCTGACTATTTGCAACAAAACAAAAAAACTATTTTTGCAATGATCCAGCAATTGGGCCCGCCAACATTTTTCATCACATTTACAAGTGCAGAGAATTGTTGGGATCCATTGGTAGCTGCCATATCTGACTTGCATAGGAACAGGAAAAGTAAAAAACAAACCGATACATTGGAAAACAATCACATTGACTACCTCATAAGAAAAGACCCAGTGACATGTACTCGCTACTATAGACATAGAATAAATGCTTTGAGACAATTGATATGCCATGATTAAATTTTTTTTGGAAAAATATCAGACTACTTGTTTGTGACTGAATTCCATAATAGGGGAAAGGAACATGACCATGCATTGTTGTGGATAGAGGGTGCACCAGTCTATGGAGTTGACAACAACTTAGAGATCGAACAATTTGTGGAGAAATACGTAACATGCAACACAGATCATTTGGATCTAGAACTTGCCAAAGTTCATAGACATTACCATACAAGAAGTTGTAGAAAACAAAAAAACTCGCATTGCAGATATAACTTTCTCGTGCCGCCAATGAGAGCTACAAGAATCATAGAGCCACTTATTTTAGAGGACAATGTTGTTGTTGAGAAATCTAAATCCTTGTTCGCATTTCTAGAACAAGGAGAATTTGACGAGATGATGAGATTCGATGTGTTCTTGATAGAGATAAATCTATTAGAATATGAGTACATCAAATCCATACAATGTATGCTTAAGCAACCAACAGTTTTCCTTAAACGAAAAATTTCCCATATTTGGAACAATAGTTTCTCTAAGGACACGTTAGTTATGTGGAAAGCAAATACAGATGCGCAGTACGTGCTCAATGCATATGCTACAGTGTTCTACTGTGCCTTGTATATGACAAAGGTTGACAAATCTATAACAAGTGCATTTAGAAGAATATGCAAAGAACATGAAAGAAGTCGTATTGATGCCATACAAATGATACACACACTTGGCAACACATTGCTTAATATTCAAAAAATGTTTGCTCAACAAGAAGTTCACATTGCACTTTCCCTGCCCCTCACTTGTAGTTCAAGAAAATGTGTCTTCATAAACACATCTCCACTTGAAAAATGCACATTTGTGCGTAAACCACCCATTTTGCTAGAACAAGAGCCTGACAATTCAAAAGACGTGCTATGTCGCTCTATTGTTGATTATTACCTTCAACGGCCATCTCCTTACCCGTTTATTACCCGTTATTAGGCATATCTGCTTAGCAGAATTCGTATCACATAATAAAATCATTTTCAGCACTGGTTTTCCCTCCGGGGTTTTTCCAGGGGTTTATACCAAAAAATATTGGTGTTCATGTGTTCTTGATTTGGTTTCCTTTTTTATGCTTTTGTTGCATGTTTAGTTGATTACTTTGTTGTTCTTTAATTCAATAAGTGATTTATTTGGAATTAATT
>ML795201.1:356537-374405 GCA_009831015.1 Picea engelmannii | reverse complement strand
TTAGGTTGTTGTTCAGTTTTGTGGCATGAGAGAAACATACCTCTTGAGGTGTCTCCTGTATGATTTGACACATGTGCTCTGCTTGAGAGCTGATCTGCCTGCTTCTTCCTGCATTCAGATTCATAGTGCCCATACTTTTTGCAATAAAAGCATTGAATGCTAGTTTTGTCATTTGATCTTCTCCCTCTGCCTCTCTGAGGCTGGAAATTCTGATTTTGATTTTGTTGTTGATTTCTGTGACCTTGGAAATTTTTATTTGGATACTGTTGTCTATTTCCTCCACTGGTATGAGGGTTTCCCTGATTGTTCCCTCTTCCTCTACTTCTTCCTCTGCCTTTCCCTCTTCTGAATGAGAATTGAGATTGGAAGGAATTTGAGATTGACTCATATGTGAGATGCAGTCTTGTCTCATGTGTCACCAGAGAACCAATTAGTTCATCTGTTGAAAATCTTGATAAATCCTTGGATTCAAGGATGGCTGTTACAACCATTTCAAATTTCCTGGGTAGACTTCTGAGGATTTTCTCAACAATTCGTTGATCAGTGATGGTTTCACCAATGAGTCTGATCTGGTTTACGATGCCCATGACTCTGGTCATGAACTGATCTACGGTTTCGGACTCTGTCATTCTGAGAGTCTCGAATTGTGTCCACAAGGACTGCAGTTTAACTGTTTTTACCCTATCATTTCCTTGGTAGGACGTTTTGAGGATGTCCCAGGCCTGTTTGGAAGTACCAGCACCTGTGATTTTCGAGAATATCGAATCATCCACAGAGTTCTGAATCCAGAATTTTTCTTTGTTTTCTTTGGTCCTCAGAGTTGCCTGAGCAATTCTCTGTGCATTTGTCATGGCAGTGAGGGCAGCTGGATCTGGTTCCACATAGCCAAGATCCACTAGTTCCCAGCACTCTTATGCTTGCAAGAACGACCTCATTCGAAGAGACCAGAACTCATAGTTCTTTCCCAGAAGTATCGGACCCTGAGTTGGTCCTAGGTTGCTAGATGATGCCATTTCAAAAATTCAAAAAAATAGAGGGAAAAAAATTCGTATTTACCTCCAATCTCAGAGATTGTCGATTCGTCGATGGCCGATGGGAGCTTATCAGGCTTGAATGTTCCCTTGGTCTCCTTGGAATGTGACCACGCGCTTTAATGTTGAGGTGCTACGGGCTTTTCCCGTTATTTGACTTTCAAATCGCCGAAACGCGAAAAAAAAATCACCTTTGGACTTTTCAACGGTCCATATCTGCAGTGATCGGACGATCTAGATCGTATCGGGATATCGCGAATCGAGATTTCGCGATTCCTGATGACAAGTTCTTCTGTGCCTTCGATTTCCCGATCGCCGATTTTTCGATGGCGCTGTCCTATCGGGACTTTTCCCGATGGCTCCGATTTGCGACACGCGTCCTCAACAGATGGACGGTCAAGATCCCTTCTCGCTGATTTCGTGATATGTTATGTCCCAGACCTCTTGTCTCCAGGATCCACGAAATGCCGAATCCCGAAAAACCGATGAAGTCTCTTATCGAGACTTTTCCCGAAAGCCTCGATCTTTGCCACGTGTCCTTGAAAGATGGACGGCTCAGATTTGCGTCGGGGATTTCACTGGAAAGAAACTCGATCACTTGTTCTCAGGATTCCCGATTTGTCGAATCCCGATATGCCGATGAACTTTCTTATCGGGATTTTTCCGAGCCTTCGAATTTACGCCACGCGTCTAGGAGAGATGGACGGTCCTGATTCCTCCTCGGGATATCACGGTTTGCGATGCTCCAAATTACTGTCAACTTGAAGCTCCGAGTGCCGATATGCTGACGATGGCCTCGATGTCCACCACGTGTCCAAGAGATATGGACGGCTGGGATCTGATCGGGATTTCGCGTATCGCGATTTCGCGAGTTGCGATGTCAAGTTTCTTTGACAACTTGAAACCCCGAATGCCGAAATGCCGATGGGCGCGACGATGTTCGCCACGTGTCTAGGAGAGATGAACGGCTAAGATCTGATCGGGATTTCGCGTATCACGATTTCGCGAGTTGCGATGTCAAATTTCTTTGACAAATTGAAACCCCGAATGCCGAAATGCCGATGCATTGAATTGCTGCCACCTGTCCACTGAGATGGACGGCTGTGATCATTTCGGGATTTCGAGATTTCGCGTATCGGAGTTTTTGGAGAGCAGATTCTTTCGCTCGTTCAACTCCTGATTCCCGATTTTGCGATGGAATAGGATCTCGCCACGTGTCTCTTGATGGATGGTCAAGATGACGTCGGGATTTCGCGACTTTACAAGTCGAAATCACTCCAGTGCGCTCCACATGACTAACCGTCGTGCAACTTCTTGCTGATCTAACGGCTGTCGGGCCTGTGTTCAAGATATGACGGCTGAAATTCCTTCACCCTTTCCGCGCTCTCCTCGTCCCTTCTGGTCTGGTTTCTCGCCTTGGAACCATTCGCAGGACGAATTTCACAGCTTCAGTGGCTGTTCTTTGCGCCTGAGATGCGTTCTTTACACCTGTGGAAGAAAGATTCGTGAATCTTTCAAAGATTTGAAAGAATTTCACGATTTCTTCGTGATCTGCTACAATCTTTGACAGATTTGAGCGATTTCCAAGAATCTTTAAACGATTATGCCTTCTGCTTGAATCTTTAACGAATTGAAGTGAAATCATCAAGTTCTTTAAACTTCTTTCGTTCTGCAGCTCTTCTGCGTCAATCTTTGACGGTTCTTTGAAAAAATTGTGCAGGTTTCTTCTTCTGCGTTCTCTTCGTCCAGGATCTTTCGAACGTTGTACGCTCTGCTTCCTCCGCAAGCTTCTTACGGCGATATTTAAAGAGTATTACGGACAGCTCTCCAAGCCTTGTGAAAAGACTGTGTCGCGTGCTCTCAAGATGCATGTAAGCTCTGCGGTTTGAGGATCGTGTTGCTCTCCTGACTATGTGAAGAGTCTTACACCTGAAGCTATGATACCATGATAAATTGTGGAGCAAAGAGAAATGCAGAGAGAAAAAGAATAGAACAGTATATTGAAATGTATGAAGGAGTACATAAAGTACAGAAGTAAGTTGAAGTACTGAAGCGCCCCAAAAATAGAGAATAGCTGAGCTTATATATGCTCAAGCAAGACAAAATTAGAAAGTACAACTGTCCAGTACAACTGGCAGTGTATGGTCATACTATTGAGGGTACAATATATTTAACAGAATGGGGACACCAACGTTTATGAATAAGTGCAGCTTGTTGTGACCAAATGTTGGACTAAGACCATTCTTCTTCAACTTTCTGATAATTTATTTGCACCATTAGAGCCCTTTCTTCTGAAACTTAACATATTGGAAAGTACTCTAAAAAATTGCAATTAAATGGATGTGCAGAATCTCATATGTTCCCCTTATTTGAGATTTTATTCTAATGTTCAGAATCGTTGCACCCAACAATCTACTCATGATTTCCCTTGAATGTGTGCACTATCTTCGACCAAATTCCTCACAGAAATGTGATGCCATTGACTATCAAGATTGCATCTTATACCAAGCACAAGAATTGTGAAAGAGCCCTGGAATTATTATTTTTAATTGAAACCAAGCATGAAGTCGTGACTGGATGTTCTCAGCCTCATGACCTCTGCTTCTAAGCACACAACTTTACACCTACATTCCAAGATTCTTCTAATTGTGTTAACATTTACAATGTCTACGTCACAATCTTCCATTTGATTAGACTACTTTTTCAAACACCATGCTCTAATACCAATTGTTGGTTTTAATGCATAGATATATATGGCTCTAATGCCAATTGTTGGTTTTGATGGTTTTAATGCACAGAGATATATATGAAGCAAGGGAAATCCATGGAATTTTTTTATTAATCAACCATTAAAGTGTGTCTTTATATTGTACAATGTTAGAAAAACACAATCAAGGAGCAATAAAATAAAACAAATGCAGAAATAAAACACAAAAGAAACACAATACAATAGAGACACAGATATACATGGTTCACCTAGTGTGGGTTACGTCCACCAGAGAAATTGCTAGGTCCTTCCTTTATTATTATCCAACAAATGAAGGGATACAACCTACAACAAACCCATTGTGACATCTTCTTCTTTCTCTCACAACTGTCTCCTATCTTGGAATACAATATTCACAATGATACATAGCCGCAATACATTTCTCTCATAAAAGAGGGTTGCCTTCTAGGGAAAAAAACCCTAACATAACTTCTACTGTCATATCTGCAACCTTATAATGAACGGTCCAGATTTACTATGAAATTACAATATACATTTACAAGGAAATTTTTCCTTTAGGGGCCCGCTTTCCCCCAGACCCCGCAGAGGGGGTAACCCCTCTCTACACTCCCCCACATGGAGGAGTGTACATTATTCTAGGGTGTAAATTATTCATGGGGTATAAACACAGCTGAAAACAAAGACCTCTAAATCAGGAAGATAATCAGGCTCCACAACCAACAATCTCCCACTTGGACACTGATCTCAACAACTCCACCGTTGTTGTATCTACTGGACTATGAACCTTCTTGGACCTGGAAAATTTCTCATCTTCACCTTCATGCCTGAAGACCAACTGAAACTGAGTAGGAACTCAGTTTCTCCCTTGTTACTCCCTTAGTTAACATTCTCCAGGATTCTGGCTAGTGTGTATCTTTTTCAACTTCAAATGTCCATCTTCCAAGACAGATCATATGAAATGGTACTTGAGATGTATATGATTAGTCTTCGAATGGAAGTCTGAGTTCTTTGCATGATCAATGACACTCTCATTGTCACAGTACAACATTTTATTCTCTTGCTTCTTTCCCAATTCCTCCATAAACCTCTGTAACCAAATGATCTCTTTACTAGCCTCTGTAGCAACAAAATACTTTGCCTCTGTTGTTGAAAGTGAAACAACCTTTTGCAGTTTCAAAATCCAACTTACTGTTGTTCCACCTACAATAAAAACATACCATGTGGTGGTCCTCCTACTATCCTTATCACCTGCCATATCTGAATCAACATATCCTCGTAGAAAAGTGTTTGAACCTTCAAAACATAATGCATGAGTAGCAGTACCTCTCAAATACCTAAGAATCCACTTTACTACCTCTCAATGTTCTTTACTTGGATTGTGCATATACCTCCTCACAACTCCCACTACATGTGCAATATCTGGTCTTGTGCAAACCATTGCATACATCATGTAATTTCCCCGACCTTCAAACCTCGACTGGGCAACAACCTAATGAATGTAACTTTGTTTTTCTACTCTGATACTATTTTGTAACACCCTCGGCCACCTAGGCTGGGCCATGCTACACCAAATAACGCTCTTATACCATTTTGTAACGTCCCCGGCCCTCAAACAGGCCGGGAAATGCAACAGAGGAAACATCCTTCTACACACACACACACACATATATATATGATGATGAAATTTGAAATAGACATAACATTCTGTTCATACACATATTCATGCGGAAGCGATAATAATACATACATGCAATAACACAAGCAATTCTGATAACATTATAACACATGTACAAGATACACAACGTACAATTAAAAATAGAATTGGAACTTATATTTTTATATATGACCACCAACTGTGTGCATACCTTCCACAAACCTCTCAGCCTTAGACCACACTACTCATCATGCTCAGCAATGGGTCACCCTCAAGCTGGGACTAAACTCCACCCAGGGCAAAGGAATCCTAGACTAGGTTGAGGCTACGGGAAATTGCACAGTGCAACTGGAAGGATTCTCTCCAAGGAGACTACTTATGCCCACTTCTCACAGACTCTCATTCCCCACATGCCTATCCCACCCCGAGAATATGCACCTTCACTATTCCACAGTTCATCGGTTGTTCCACTTCCCTTCTAGGGCTTCAACAACAGGTCAGATCAAGAATTCTCAGAGCTCCAAAGTTGGTGTTAGACTCCCTCCAAGATAAATCACTTCCCATCAAACTCTCTCGCCTGGAGAGAGTTTCTCAGAGGCCTGGAAATCTACTTCTTCAACCACAGGCCCGACAACCCGCCTCTTCAACCACGGGCCTAACAACCCACCTCTTCAATCCTCAACAACCAAAATTGGGTAAGGCAAGGGGATGACTCAACAAATTACAGAGGTTCACAATGGCAGAAAAGGATCTGGCTACAAGCTTGTTCAATGTGAGCATGAAGTGCACAAGGGATCGTCGAAATGTCGAGGATGAACTCGTGGGAAACTAAATGGCCAGGCTGGTCAGAATGTTGAGAGCGAGCAAGGAAAAAATGGTGCGAATGGTTAGCCTGCAAGATCGTGAGAGAGACGAAATGGTGAGAGAGAACTACTCAGGAAGGTTGTCAGAATGGTTCGTAACCCCAAAAACGGTGGAACTTCCTACATAAATCTACATGTGTTCTGGGTGACACTTGGCTTTCTAGGAGCACGTTCCTCTCCACTTGGAGTTTGTTCCTCTCCCCAAAGGAACTTAGGATAACTGGGTTTATTTCTCAACTTTAGTATTTTTCAGGAATACATTATAATATTCCCTTGGGTTGATCCCTTAAGCTTAGCCCCTCTTTCCTAGCCTCTTAGCCCCATCCCTTTCCCTACCCAGTGGAGCTTAATCCCCCATAAATCTTTCTGCATGGTCAGTCTACATGCAACGATGTATTTTATTAATAATCTGCATAATTACATATACAAAATCAGGTCCACTGGCCTTAACATCTAGGATCTCTGGCCTAATAAACACATAATCCTACCAGCTTATAATTACTTGGCTCACCAGCCTACAAACATAATTACTTAATGTTTGAACATCTGAATTCTGAGTTCCTCCTCATGGTTCCAACTACACGTATGGTCTACTCTTTTCATATAACCATGACGAATCCCTCCCTTGAGCTTAAGTTTAATGGCTTGACTTTTAGGTTACACCAGGGTTCCCATGGCCCTTACCTTCACAAGGAAAGACAATACCTCCTTGAGACATACAATTTATCCCTCATACACCATGGTCATGCATTCTCATTAATTTAGGTTTCATAAAGAAAAATGACTAGTAATTAATCTAATGCATTCATGAAATATAAATCCATGCATCCATGTGCTCATTCTTAGAGCACCAAGGTCATTGTCTAGGTTTTCCTTAAAGCATGATCTCATAAGCAAAATAACTTAGAGATTTAAAGCATAGATAATTAAACTATAATTTACAAATCCTATCAACAATTCATCATTTGTCACAAGATATAATATCCAACCAGGAAACAAAGAATATCCTGCATACTTTATTCATCATTCACTCTTTTAATTATTTATTTAAATGCTTTTTGGCATCCTAACTTTTAATTGTTTTTTAAGTTTTCAATTTCTACTTTATGTTTAAGTCTTAAAATCTTCTTTTCATTGTTGAACTTTTCTTTATATTGTTTGTTACTTTAGGGTGTATTCCTTTTACATCAATATTCACATTATGCCTACTCCTACTTTATGCACTCATTTATGAGTTTTTAGACAGAATGTTATTAGTCCTTGTCGTAGGTATAGAGGGACTATAGTGATTGATATTTCTTTGACCTCATATTAGATTGTCCATTGACCACAAATATTTTCATATTATCTATTGTTGGAATTAGGGAACCGAAAACACCGATTTTTATATAACAAAAGGTACCATATTTGTCCTGATCTGATTGGACAATGGATTGGAGGTCTTATTGTCAGCTTCACTATTCCCAATGTTATATATGTTGGCATATCCAAAGTATTTCATCATATATGGTCTATTTGAATCATATATTTTCTTATGCATTGGTCGAAGGTGGATTAATGCTAGCATTAGTTCGAATGTTTGCTTTAGCATTTTCTACTAGCTAGAATACATTCTCTAACATATTACTATGTGTGATTTTTGCTTTATTCTTACATTCTTCAAGAGAAGAGGCATGTCACACTGCATTTTTTCTTAAATGTTTGCACAGGACTATGCCCTTCAATGGTTCTGACAGACTTAAGTGTTTACCTAATAGGTCTGGAAATCTTAAATGTTTATTGTACAGAGGCGTTGCAATATAGTTTCGTTCCATTTTTTTGATGGTGTTGTTTGCAGTGAAAGTGTGCTGAATTGTTCTCCGCCGACATCAGTGGTTCAATGGTCAATGCTTGTTCGTTGGTTCATTCTATGATCATTGTTCTTGTTTGATTCAACTTTGCAAAGTTGAGGTCCTGTAGTTGCAGTTGGACCTCTTCATGGTTATCACTGGTTTGTTGTTCTTCAACTTTGCAAGTTGTTGGACCTGTTGTTGTGGTTTGCAATTTTTGGGTCTAAGCTTTCCTGCCATCGTTTCTTTGGTATTTTTCAATGGTGGGAGTCTCTGCCTCGAAATTCTATTGCAGACCATCTTTCTTTGTGCTCTTAATTTTTGTTCCTGGAAACCATCCATCTTCATATTCCATTTGCCACATCCATGGCTATTTCAAAAATTGCAATGCAGAGGGGTTTTCAAAAAGTAGTTCAAAGCTATCAAAAGAGGGAACCATCCATCAGGGTGTAGACACAAGGAATGATTTTACTCTATGGGTCAAAAAACTGCGTCCAGTTGTTTCTTTTGTCCTGCCCTTTGTATTTTGCAGAATTTTTTTCTGGCTCTGAGAAGCTTGTAGGATGCACGACATGAATAGGTTCAAATTGATCTTTCTGCTGAGTAAATTTATGGTGTTATTTATTTGTGTTGTTTCTTTTTGTTTGGTTCGCTTTCTAGTGTGGGTTTGTTTTCTTCTCATCTGCTATGGGGACTAGGGGAGATTGAAGTTGAAAAGAAGAAGGTTGAAAGATACATATGGGGATTGGTGCCCAGTTCTGCGCTTGTAGTTTTCCTATTTTTCTTTCCTGTTTTTTTTTCCTACTTTTATTCTTTTTTTCCCCTTTTCTCTGTTTTCATGCAAACTAAAAGTATCTAACAAACAAATTCAAAATAACAGTTCGAAAGATGAAAGAATTAATAGATGTTGAGTTGTATGAAATAGATACACACTCCATTATACATGACAACATTGACGAGGTTTTGCATAACAATGGGATTTTTAGATTGGATGCATTCTCGTATATTGTAGGTGATTCCCTTTTCAATGCATTTCAGGTTCTACTAAATTTCTACTATTCCTCGACCGACATGCGCAATGGATTGATAGAATATTTCCCGGGCTGTTTAAAAAATGGCGATAAGGAGGCATTGGAGTTGTATGAATACGAACTGGAATCTGATTTTATTTGGCAGTTGCATGGAATACATGATGTCCAAATGTATTTTTCAAAGATGCAGTTGTCTGCATCTCCAATTCCACCTACACATGAGAGGGGAATTTGGAGAGATACATTTTGTATACGGTGGTTGTCTAACTGGCTCAATATATCAATTGGAATATGGTCATTAACAATAAAAACAAGATATCTACTATTCAACAAAACTACATCTGACAATCCATATTGCATCTTGTTCCATGATGCCAATGTTGTTAGTCTTCATTATGAACCACTACTGTATAGAAAAATGTTCATATGAAATGTTGAAGAAGCTCATATTTACTTGTCCCTCATTTGCAAAGACCTTGAATCGTAGTGGAAATGGATTATGCATCGCATAGACTTCCATGGTTTACAACTAGCAACAATTGTTGTGTCTAGCTATGGAGATAGTATGTTCAATGAAATTTGTTGTTTGGTAGCAGCGGAGTTCGATGTGCAGTCGCTGCAGATTTACACTGTACAGTCCTTTTGCAATGAAATTATAGGCAGAAACCAATAGGATTTTAGGTGCTTGCATCAACATCTTTCGCCATATCTCCTACAAAATATGTTCGCAATTGGAAGTTGGCAATAATACCTTGTAAACATGGGGCTTCCATATGAAAAAGGGAATGTGGAGGGTTGCAGATTCTATTTGTAATGGTTTTCTATCATGTTCAAAGTAAATATCCAGGTCTGGTCGGCCTTGCCAGATGGCACTATCCATTCCTGGTCTATTGATTCAAATTACGATCGAACAATTGACATCCTCTCATTGAAAATAGATACAACACATATCCATTATGAACCTTTGCTTGGAAATATCAGTGGTTCATGGTTGAATGTCCATGCCATCGAAACCACATCGAATCTTCATACGCGTCGCATGCTTTTTAGTGAGAATGAAACCCATCCCGATTGCGATATGGCCATACAAGGCTTGAACAAAAAATCCATGTATGAAATTCATCATAGTTGTGATGAGTCCATACAGGGCTTAAATAAAAAACGTAGAGTAAGTTATCACAACTTGAAAAAATTTATGCGTAAAATTCATCCCAGTTGTGATGAGGCCATACACCCCTTAAACAAAAAACATACACTAAGTTATGGAAACCTGAATCAGAGTGAAATTCATCCTAGTTTCCATCAGGTCATAGAGCCCTTGGACAAGAAACATAGAGTAAGTTACCACAACTTGAAAAATGTCATGCATGAGAGAAAAAAATACATTGGTACGCTTCCTTTTAGAGAGAAAGTCACATATCACAATCTAAAGAAATTTGTTTGTGAAGAACAGAACAGAAACAGGTACAGTCACATATCCCAGAATGGTGATGCAACTACCACATTTCATGGCCTAGAAGCAACACCATGCACTACTACCAATGAAAACCAAAAACCACTTTCTACTCATACTTCCCTGCGAAACAAAAATGCAAGAAAGACACACATGAAACAAATTAAAGACACTCCTTCCATTGTGTGTGCAATCTGTGAACAATTGATTTCTCAAAAAATAGTAAGTCTTTAATGCCTGATTTTCAAGCATAATACCTCCGCTTGACAGTGCACAATAAACCATTTTCCAGTGGAAAAATTTGTCTTCCATGCAAACAGTCGCTTGAAAATGGAAAACTGCCACAATTTGCAACCTCTGAGCAAATAAGATGTAATACACCACTCCCATATGTAAGCGCACTTACAGAACTTGAGGAGAGACTTGTGTCTCTGTGAATTGCATTTGCACAAATTAGGCCTTGGGGCTATAAACGACCCCAGATGGGCTTAACAAGATCAATTATTAATGTGCATGTTCAGCTAGATGTTATGCAAAAATCCTTTCCACGATTCATTAATGATACAATGACAATTTTTGTGGCTCTGAAAAGACGCTTGGGATACAAAAATGCCTATCAGACAGGAAAAGTGTGTGTACATGCTGTTATGAAAGAATTAAAAGAATTATGCTCCAAGGCCCTGTACAAAGCACAAAAAAATTGTATAAATGATAACTGGAACAATGTTCTTGCAGAAGAGGATACCAACTCTGCAGGGACTCTCGAAAATGCTAGTGAATTTGATACAAGTGATGAATCGGAGAATGAAATACCTACTGATACATCGGTGCATGGATTCACTGATTCACAGTGCATTCTTGACTTGCAAGACAAGATTGTCGGAATTGCACCTGCTAAGAGGCAACGTCCACTTGGAATATTCAAGGAAACATTCGCTGAGGAAATGAACTTTCCAACACTCTTCTATGGATATCCACATTCCATTGACATTACAGAATGATTCTGTTATCATAAACTAGTTCGATGGGAGATGCTACATTCAAGCCGTGACTTCTCCTGTCACATAACAATTTTTTTTTTCAAAACAATGTGCATAATAATAGAGCAAGTTCTCTCTTGCATGTGGGTTCGAATAAGAAAAGGCTAGTTACAAGGAAGAAAGTTGTTGGCCAAGGATGTCAAGTACAAAGTAAACCTAGAAAAAATTATGAAATCTGATATTGGATACATAGATTTCAAAAACATTCACACCTCTCCTGACTATTTGCAACAAAACAAAAAAACTATTTTTGCAATGATCCAGCAATTGGGCCCGCCAACATTTTTCATCACATTTACAAGTGCAGAGAATTGTTGGGATCCATTGGTAGCTGCCATATCTGACTTGCATAGGAACAGGAAAAGTAAAAAACAAACCGATACATTGGAAAACAATCACATTGACTACCTCATAAGAAAAGACCCAGTGACATGTACTCGCTACTATAGACATAGAATAAATGCTTTGAGACAATTGATATGCCATGATTAAATTTTTTTTGGAAAAATATCAGACTACTTGTTTGTGACTGAATTCCATAATAGGGGAAAGGAACATGACCATGCATTGTTGTGGATAGAGGGTGCACCAGTCTATGGAGTTGACAACAACTTAGAGATCGAACAATTTGTGGAGAAATACGTAACATGCAACACAGATCATTTGGATCTAGAACTTGCCAAAGTTCATAGACATTACCATACAAGAAGTTGTAGAAAACAAAAAAACTCGCATTGCAGATATAACTTTCTCGTGCCGCCAATGAGAGCTACAAGAATCATAGAGCCACTTATTTTAGAGGACAATGTTGTTGTTGAGAAATCTAAATCCTTGTTCGCATTTCTAGAACAAGGAGAATTTGACGAGATGATGAGATTCGATGTGTTCTTGATAGAGATAAATCTATTAGAATATGAGTACATCAAATCCATACAATGTATGCTTAAGCAACCAACAGTTTTCCTTAAACGAAAAATTTCCCATATTTGGAACAATAGTTTCTCTAAGGACACGTTAGTTATGTGGAAAGCAAATACAGATGCGCAGTACGTGCTCAATGCATATGCTACAGTGTTCTACTGTGCCTTGTATATGACAAAGGTTGACAAATCTATAACAAGTGCATTTAGAAGAATATGCAAAGAACATGAAAGAAGTCGTATTGATGCCATACAAATGATACACACACTTGGCAACACATTGCTTAATATTCAAAAAATGTTTGCTCAACAAGAAGTTCACATTGCACTTTCCCTGCCCCTCACTTGTAGTTCAAGAAAATGTGTCTTCATAAACACATCTCCACTTGAAAAATGCACATTTGTGCGTAAACCACCCATTTTGCTAGAACAAGAGCCTGACAATTCAAAAGACGTGCTATGTCGCTCTATTGTTGATTATTACCTTCAACGGCCATCTCCTTACCCGTTTATTACCCGTTATTAGGCATATCTGCTTAGCAGAATTCGTATCACATAATAAAATCATTTTCAGCACTGGTTTTCCCTCCGGGGTTTTTCCAGGGGTTTATACCAAAAAATATTGGTGTTCATGTGTTCTTGATTTGGTTTCCTTTTTTATGCTTTTGTTGCATGTTTAGTTGATTACTTTGTTGTTCTTTAATTCAATAAGTGATTTATTTGGAATTAATTTTTGGGTGTTGAGTAGGAGAAATTTCAACATGGTATTAGAGTTGGTGCTCCAAGAAGAAACCAAATACATGATCTTAGATCCATAGCAGATTCATAACCAATAGGCAGAAATCGAAGGACGAATTTCAAGAAAACAATCATACAGAGGTAAAACGTTTTTTTTCAAGTGTATAGGGGTGTGCGTGGGTCATAAAAAGCAGAATCGCATACATATGCGGGAGGATTCGACCACAACCATGTATACATGGATCTTAGTGGAGACAGTGGCATACATACATGGGTTGCAGTGGTGACAGTTGCGTACATACGTGGGTTACAGTGGTGAAATTCATGTACAAGTCCATACAAGTTTGTACATGGGCAGTTTTTAGTAGAAGGTTATTTCTAGGGAAGTTTATCAGGTATTAAGGATGACAACAACACCATTGAGTTGAAAACATATTGGATAGATCATTCAACTTCCTATCTTGGAAAGAAAGAGTAACTTTGGCATTGAAGAAGTATGACCTTTGAGAGTTAGTGGGTAAAGTAGTTACTCCACCAAAAAATTCAACAGTTTTGGAAGATCATAACAAGAAGGAGATCGAAGTAGAGAGGGTCCTCCTCGATTCATTGAAGGATCATCTAATCCCTAACCTAATTGAGAAAAATATGGCCAAATAGATGTTTGATGCCTTGGTAATTTTATTCCGGAGAAAGGACATGAATAGGAAGATGGTCTTAAGGAATAAACTTAGATCAATGTATATGTCGTAACATTCTTGTTTTCAAACCCAGAACTAGTGATGTATATCATATATATAGTATATGGATGAGAGCCAAGTGATGTATATTGTAAATGATGTAAATTGAATAAAATGTATCGCTCGTTGTCGATGGACACAGACGCATATTTGGGGGATAAGTATCCATAAGAGAGGGAAGGGGTCCTAGGGGGAGAATTACCCATGTCTATTAAACCAAAACCCAATTCTCATTTCCTTCTAAATTGTCCTTACCATGAACCTTCCATTAAAATTTGAGTGTTCTAGAGCCCAATCATTAAATTCATGTAAGAGGGTTGGTGTGAGAGTCACTTCCCGTAGTTATTGAGAGCATGGGGGTTGGGTACAATCAGCTTGGAGAAGAGTGCAAGTCAAGCAAGAAAGATAAAAGGGAGGAAATTCGTATGGGTAGGGGACCAAAATTATTTATTCATGTTTTTGCAGAGAGATAAGTTTTTACATGGAGTTTTCTAGCTAGTAATGGAGTTATGAGTTCTAAAGTGTGAAGGCAACTATTGTGGACTTGTTTGGTTGCGGTTTGGAGCTGTATTTTTGTGGAGAAAGAGGTTGCATGCCTAGGAGTGACTAGATGTTCAAAATTCATCAAGAAAGCATGTGTTTTGGTTGCTGGGTGAATTTGAGTTGCATATGTAGAATTCTTGAAGTCCTAGCAAAGAGAATTCTTGCCCAAATTATGTTGAAAGCCTTGAAGGGGAGTGGTAAGCCCCATGGGAAGTGTGCTGGTGGACTGGAATTAGCTGAGAGTTTAATTGTTAAAAGAGGAACATTAGCCAGCCTAAGTAGGGACCTACGTCTCTTTTGGAATCATAGCCCCAACTCGGTGGTGTCTTGATGTTGTGAACTAGAACAACAAGGCTACGTTTGGGAGGAACGTCCATCCTCTGCAGCGGTTTGCATACTTTCATAAGATAACTGTTCTTACTTATTGAGTTATTCATGTTAAAATGTCTATATAATTGTTGTGCAATTTAGTTTGAGTTGTCTGGGAAATGGGCCAACGACCAATGGTCGGGTCAATAGTTTTAGCAAGGAGTCGTGCGCGACTAAAAGAAAGTGTCGATCGACGATCGGTTGATGTATTCAAATCAATGACTCAGATTGCATGTGATTTGAGATCAACGACTTATATTTAAAGGGTTGTTACTATAGTAAAACATTCAATTTTATGCAGAATTTGTTCATTTTGAAGGTCATTAACTTGAGAGGCGATTTTGATGCTTTAACGACATTTTTATCCAACCAAAATCCACGAGGCATAGTGTACCAAGGTACACTCTGTCTTTGTAGCTTAATTTAAAAGAGCTCGAGGAGAGATTTCCAATGAGCTAAATTGTTCACAAAATAGAGCTCGTATGAAAATGTTATGACCAAAACAATAAGGGTAAAATTTGTTAAATTTAGAGCTGTTATTAAGTTCTTTTCAATTTACTAGACAATAATAGCATAATCAGTATCACTAAAAGAAGCAAAATCACAAGGTACCCAAGTCTTAAGAGAGTAATCATCAATAAATGACACATAGTATACATAGTCTCTTAGAGAGTGTGATGGCATTGGAGCACATACATCTGAGTGGATGAGCTCCAATATTCCTTTTTCTTTACTGTCGCTCTTTGGGAAAGGATTCTTTATGTTCATTCCTTGTGTAGATACCTTTCATATACCTTCATGATCAACCTTAAATTCTAGTAAACCTGTAACTACCTTGCTTACATATGGTGAGGATTTGTAGTTGATGTGGGCTAGTCTTCTATGCCAAAGTTCACAAGGACTCTCAATGGAGTGAGTCAAGGTTGCATCTAAGTGACCTTTTAACTTATACATGCCACCTTCTTATGTTCCAATGACAATTTCATATTCTATGGTTTTTATTTTAGGCCACATAAGAACTTCACCATCTATGAATGCAACCTTGAAGCCTTTCTTATCTAAAGATGAGATAGAAAGAAATTTCTTTGTCAGAACTAGTACATATAGTACATCCTTCATATTCATTGGGGTCCCTGAGTCAAGTTTGTAGGTGGATTTTCCCACTACTTTGATAAGGTACTGGTAATCATCTCCGAGTATAAATTTCTGGGGAAAGTTCTTTTTTGTAAGGCTAGAGAGAATGTCTCTCTGACCTGTCATGTGCTTAGAAGCACCACTGTCTATGAGCCAAGTATCCTCTCCAGGTTTCATAGATCCTCATAGGGTGGAAAATAAGACATAGTATTCAATCTCTTCTTTAGTCAATTTCGTGGGTGGCTCATCATCTTCAACTGCATGGACATGATGTCTTTTTTTATTTCTCTTCTTGTATTCTTCCCTTATGGTAGGACAATTCTTAGAAATATGTCTTGTTATCCCCCAGCCTAGGGATAACTAAGGATATTATGTCTCGAGGCCCACAGGTCCTAGACATGGAGTACCAAGAGATACATAGACTTGAGAATGGCCCTGGAGGGCCCATTATTTTCTTCTTCGGTGCCTCCACTTTGTTAGCAACAACAACATCCATCAGATCGGCCTAGTCTTGCAACAGAAATGGATCTTTCTCCATGAGGTAATGAGTCTAGGTATCATGGTATGTGTCACTATGATTCCCAAAACATTTGAATATGTGCATTTAATTCCTTTTGCTTCTAATTTGTGCTTGGACCTTATGCCTTTCCACTTAACCACACCTGGGGGGAATGACAGGATGCCCTAATAATATGGTTCCCATAGGGTTCAAGTTTCCACTGGGTGAATTCATGAAATTTCATTGTCCATTCCCACCATACTTATCACTTTTCATCTTTTTCCCATTCATCCATCCCATTACACTAGTCTGGGCATTGAGTTGGCCAAATATCTAAGGGTTATACCTTACCTTGTGGGAAGAAGGGGATAAAGGCGCAGGGGGTAAAAGTAGTTGGAAAAAGATAAAATCCAAAAGAATGAAACCTTGAGATGCTTTGCCCAAGGATCCTCGAGAAAGAAATAAAAATCTTCTCAACAAGAAACAAAGGGACCTATAAAAAATAATAAATCAAGACCTAGTTGGAGGATAGGGTGTCTCATCATGAGCCAACCTATTAGGTCCATGGGAATGTAGTGGTATGACACTACCAACAAATGGTCACTGTTATTGGATAAATCCTTAAGTGCGGACACAAACCGATCTCCCTAGATCCACCTGGATCTAGAACAAAGTAGGACAGAATATGACTCTTTCCCTAGAGTCTAACCATTGAATTAAATAGGAGGCAAGAAAAAAGAACATACCTTATGATTAATTCCTTTGGTCTTTTTTGCTCCCGCTTCGCTTCAGTGCTCTCATACAGTCAAGACCAAAACAATACAAACCAACCGAAGTGAAGAAAGCACAATCTATTCAACAATTAATCTATGTATATGATCAAGGAGTTATACAATAAAGTGGAACTAGCTTTATGGGAAAGGGACATATTACTGTATCATATTGATGGAAAGTAAAGATTACAACCTGAGACTTGATGTCGCAAACTTCCTTTCGATGGCCCTTGGCTCCGACACACACACTTGCTCACTTGCATGAAGAAAATCAATCACCTTTGATAAACTTGCTGGAGTTTCCTAGCTGCTGTAACTTCAGTCCTTCACACAATCTTTCACCAATTCTCCAATGAGTCTTGCTTCTCCTTGTCTGCTTGATTTCTTGCTTAACCTTTTCCATGAGAATTCACTCAATATATAGGAGAGAATGAATTAGTTACTTGGATAGGAATGATCCCAAAATATCAGGGAATCCAGTACTAGGATAACCATTCGAATGCCATCTCATCCTTCTAGAATATTC
>ML795201.1:342786-356487 GCA_009831015.1 Picea engelmannii | reverse complement strand
AAGAGTAACTTTGGCATTGAAGAAGTATGACCTTTGAGAGTTAGTGGGTAAAGTAGTTACTCCACCAAAAAATTCAACAGTTTTGGAAGATCATAACAAGAAGGAGATCGAAGTAGAGAGGGTCCTCCTCGATTCATTGAAGGATCATCTAATCCCTAACCTAATTGAGAAAAATATGGCCAAATAGATGTTTGATGCCTTGGTAATTTTATTCCGGAGAAAGGACATGAATAGGAAGATGGTCTTAAGGAATAAACTTAGATCAATGTATATGTCGTAACATTCTTGTTTTCAAACCCAGAACTAGTGATGTATATCATATATATAGTATATGGATGAGAGCCAAGTGATGTATATTGTAAATGATGTAAATTGAATAAAATGTATCGCTCGTTGTCGATGGACACAGACGCATATTTGGGGGATAAGTATCCATAAGAGAGGGAAGGGGTCCTAGGGGGAGAATTACCCATGTCTATTAAACCAAAACCCAATTCTCATTTCCTTCTAAATTGTCCTTACCATGAACCTTCCATTAAAATTTGAGTGTTCTAGAGCCCAATCATTAAATTCATGTAAGAGGGTTGGTGTGAGAGTCACTTCCCGTAGTTATTGAGAGCATGGGGGTTGGGTACAATCAGCTTGGAGAAGAGTGCAAGTCAAGCAAGAAAGATAAAAGGGAGGAAATTCGTATGGGTAGGGGACCAAAATTATTTATTCATGTTTTTGCAGAGAGATAAGTTTTTACATGGAGTTTTCTAGCTAGTAATGGAGTTATGAGTTCTAAAGTGTGAAGGCAACTATTGTGGACTTGTTTGGTTGCGGTTTGGAGCTGTATTTTTGTGGAGAAAGAGGTTGCATGCCTAGGAGTGACTAGATGTTCAAAATTCATCAAGAAAGCATGTGTTTTGGTTGCTGGGTGAATTTGAGTTGCATATGTAGAATTCTTGAAGTCCTAGCAAAGAGAATTCTTGCCCAAATTATGTTGAAAGCCTTGAAGGGGAGTGGTAAGCCCCATGGGAAGTGTGCTGGTGGACTGGAATTAGCTGAGAGTTTAATTGTTAAAAGAGGAACATTAGCCAGCCTAAGTAGGGACCTACGTCTCTTTTGGAATCATAGCCCCAACTCGGTGGTGTCTTGATGTTGTGAACTAGAACAACAAGGCTACGTTTGGGAGGAACGTCCATCCTCTGCAGCGGTTTGCATACTTTCATAAGATAACTGTTCTTACTTATTGAGTTATTCATGTTAAAATGTCTATATAATTGTTGTGCAATTTAGTTTGAGTTGTCTGGGAAATGGGCCAACGACCAATGGTCGGGTCAATAGTTTTAGCAAGGAGTCGTGCGCGACTAAAAGAAAGTGTCGATCGACGATCGGTTGATGTATTCAAATCAATGACTCAGATTGCATGTGATTTGAGATCAACGACTTATATTTAAAGGGTTGTTACTATAGTAAAACATTCAATTTTATGCAGAATTTGTTCATTTTGAAGGTCATTAACTTGAGAGGCGATTTTGATGCTTTAACGACATTTTTATCCAACCAAAATCCACGAGGCATAGTGTACCAAGGTACACTCTGTCTTTGTAGCTTAATTTAAAAGAGCTCGAGGAGAGATTTCCAATGAGCTAAATTGTTCACAAAATAGAGCTCGTATGAAAATGTTATGACCAAAACAATAAGGGTAAAATTTGTTAAATTTAGAGCTGTTATTAAGTTCTTTTCAATTTACTAGACAATAATAGCATAATCAGTATCACTAAAAGAAGCAAAATCACAAGGTACCCAAGTCTTAAGAGAGTAATCATCAATAAATGACACATAGTATACATAGTCTCTTAGAGAGTGTGATGGCATTGGAGCACATACATCTGAGTGGATGAGCTCCAATATTCCTTTTTCTTTACTGTCGCTCTTTGGGAAAGGATTCTTTATGTTCATTCCTTGTGTAGATACCTTTCATATACCTTCATGATCAACCTTAAATTCTAGTAAACCTGTAACTACCTTGCTTACATATGGTGAGGATTTGTAGTTGATGTGGGCTAGTCTTCTATGCCAAAGTTCACAAGGACTCTCAATGGAGTGAGTCAAGGTTGCATCTAAGTGACCTTTTAACTTATACATGCCACCTTCTTATGTTCCAATGACAATTTCATATTCTATGGTTTTTATTTTAGGCCACATAAGAACTTCACCATCTATGAATGCAACCTTGAAGCCTTTCTTATCTAAAGATGAGATAGAAAGAAATTTCTTTGTCAGAACTAGTACATATAGTACATCCTTCATATTCATTGGGGTCCCTGAGTCAAGTTTGTAGGTGGATTTTCCCACTACTTTGATAAGGTACTGGTAATCATCTCCGAGTATAAATTTCTGGGGAAAGTTCTTTTTTGTAAGGCTAGAGAGAATGTCTCTCTGACCTGTCATGTGCTTAGAAGCACCACTGTCTATGAGCCAAGTATCCTCTCCAGGTTTCATAGATCCTCATAGGGTGGAAAATAAGACATAGTATTCAATCTCTTCTTTAGTCAATTTCGTGGGTGGCTCATCATCTTCAACTGCATGGACATGATGTCTTTTTTTATTTCTCTTCTTGTATTCTTCCCTTATGGTAGGACAATTCTTAGAAATATGTCTTGTTATCCCCCAGCCTAGGGATAACTAAGGATATTATGTCTAGAGGCCCACAGGTCCTAGACATGGAGTACCAAGAGATACATAGACTTGAGAATGGCCCTAGAGGGCCCATTATTTTCTTCTTCGGTGCCTCCACTTTGTTAGCAACAACAACATCCATCAGATCGGCCTAGTCTTGCAACATAAATGGATCTTTCTCCATGAGGTAATGAGTCTAGGTATCATGGTATGTGTCACTATGATTCCCAAAACATTTGAATATGTGCATTTAATTCCTTTTGCTTCTAATTTGTTCTTGGACCTTATGCCTTTCCACTTGACCACACCTGGGGGGAATGACAGGATGCCCTAGTAATATGGTTCCCATAGGGTTCGAGTTTCCACTGGGTGAATTCATGAAATTTCATTGTCCATTCCCACCATACTTATCACTTTTCATCTTTTTCCCATTCATCCATCCCATTACACTAGTCTAGGCATTGAGTTGGACAAATATCTAAGGGTTATACCTTACCTTGTGGGAAGAAGGGGATAAAGGCACAGGGGGTAAAAGTAGTTGGAAAAAGATAAAATCCAAAAGAATGAAACCTTGAGATGCTTTGCCCAGGGATCCTCAAGAAAGAAATAAAAATCTTCTCAGCAAGAAACAAAGGGACCTATAAAAAATAATAAATCAAGACCTAGTTGGAGGATAGGGTGTCTCATCATGAGCCAACCTATTAGGTCCATGGGAATGTAGTGGTATGACACTACCAACAACTGGTCACTATTATTGGATAAATCCTTAAGTGCGGACACAAACCGATCTCCCTAGATCCACCTGGATATAGAACAAAGCAGGACAGAATATGACTCTTTCCCTAGAGTCTAACCATTGAATTAAATAGGAGGCAAGAACAAAGAACATACCTTATGATTACTTCCTTTGGTCTTTTTTGCTCCCGCTTTGCTTCAGTGCTCTCGTATAGTCAAGACCAAAACAATACAAACCAACCGAAGTGAAGAAAGCACAATCTATTCAACAATTAATCTATGTATATGATCAAGGAGTTATACAATAAAGTGGAACTAGCTTTATGGGAAAGGGACATATTACTGTATCATATTGATGGAAAGTAAAGATTACAACCTGAGACTTGATGTCGCAAACTTCCTTTCTATGGCCCTTGGCTCCGACACACACACTTGCTCACTTGCATGAAGAAAATCAATCACCTTTGATAAACTTGCTGGAGTTTCCTAGCTGCTGTAACTTCAGTCCTTCACACAATATTTCACCAATTCTCCAATGAGTCTTGCTTCTCCTTGTCTGCTTGATTTCTTGCTTAAGCTTTTCCATGAGAATTCACTCAATATATAGGAGAGAATGAATTAGTTACTTGGATAGGAATGATCCCAGAATATCATGGAATCCAGTACTGGGATAACCATTCGAATGCCATCTCATCCTTCTAGAAGATTCCCTTCTAGAAGCTTCGAGAATTCATCTTTTTCCTTTCTTTAGAAAGAGTTTTCACCCTAGCAGTTCAACACAGTGTGAAATTTTCGCACCCTAGCTTAAGGCATCCTGCGAGAATCATGCATTCTCGCAGGCAAATATACTAGCAGCCTGCGAACATTCCTCAAAAAATGTGATTTCTAGAAAGAGATGAAAGTAACTTTTCTCAGGAGAAAGTTCTAATGAAGAGTCTAAGTACACCATCATCAATACATCATCATAATGACCAAAATGATGGGTAACAGAATGCCCCCAAAGTATGAGGTTGGAACCAGTGACAACCGATAGACTTTGTAAGCTACATGTGTGTGTCGGGAACCAGGAGCACATCTAATCGGAAACCTGCGAACAACCAAGCATCTGCAGAATATCATATATATCAATTCTGAGGTAGGCATTCCCATACTCATATCATAGACTGATGACATTATAGACATGGGTCATGGCCACCAATCATACACTGTGGATCCATGCCGTCAAAATATAGCATAGCCACCGGAATACACTGTGGATCTATGCGAGAAATTTTAAATTAAGACGACATAGCCATGAGACATACACAGTGGATCTATGTGTCACAAATTATATATACTCCATCACAACCTGGATCACAAATATGATATCCAGGGTCTTCAATATCGTCGCCCAAAGTATGAATCTAACCATGTGATTACATGTGTTGAAATCGAACATGGTAGAAACCACTTGATTATCGGTCAATGATAAAACTGTTAACAAGTGCGAGGGAAATCACCATTGATGTCAATGACTCCCAAGGTACCATAGTACAATCCATCGAGTGTGAATAAATGAATTGATTTCAAACATTCGATGGAATCTTTCGATCAGGGGTCAATGATGTAAACCCACTGTCGAAAGCGAGGAAACCTGCCATTGAGGCATGCAAGTTCCAAGGTACCAAGTAATTTCTAAGTCTTGATTATGGATAATGAGCTGAAGTCGACGGAACAAAACTCGTCACAAGAGGGCCTTGATGTATCCCCCATCAATGACACGAAATGAGTAACAGATTTTGAAGGTGAAACATAACTTTTTGCAAATTGGACCAGACACAGGGAAGGTCGACGCAGAGAGAATGGATAACTACAGATGGCTGACTCAATATAGGTTTCAGATGGAATTCTCTTGAACATATGAACGACACGACCAATGATTTGGCAGCATTGACTCAAAGACGACACAGGGAATGACCTTGTAGCAAATCGAATGAGAGACAAATGGATTTACCAAACCGGATTCAAATGCGATGAATAGGGGGTGTCATGTTCAAGAGCGACACTTACTGCCAATCAATACAAAAATGAAAACATATCCCTTTCCCAAGTTTTCCCCCACCATTTCTGGCGAGTACCCCTTTATTTTTACGCAATCTTGAGGAGGATAACATATGCTTGTTGATGTAAGCTCATCCTTCGGACGAGTCCCTCTGAGTATGTTTAGCAAACCCTAAGGAGTGGTTCGGTCCCATCACGGGTCTGTCAATGTTTGTTTAACGAGTCCAGAGATAGAAAACTTGAAGGTTTTTCAAGATTATAGAGTTTGGAAAAACACTTAAAAGAGAACTCTCTGAGTTCCTTTTTCGTAAAATAGTCTGAATAAGACCGAAAAAGAGATAAATTATCCCTCACCAGACGCTTACTTCAAATACTTTAGCGAGCGTGAAATAGCAAGATCGCTCGACGATCTTTTCATGTTTAGAGAGTCTGAAAAGAGCTTAAAGAGGACTCCAGGGGGGTTACTTTTTCGTATAACCTTGTTGAGCCTGAAAAAGTGATAAAAGTATGCTCGACCACGTTCTCATGTATTTACGAGCGCAAGAATGGAGAAAAACGACACTCGAGTTTTTATGTAAAAACCATAAAAAACAATCGAAACACACAATGTAAAAAGAAAAACTATGTCCATATCCCGATATTTGATCATCCAAGTCATCACACCTGCAAGAGTTACACTCATCATAACATTAGTGATTAGGGTTTAATTGATAAATAATTATAAAAAACCCAAAATGATATAGTAAAAATAAATAAAATAAGTAAATACTCTTTTTTACCATACCATTTTACATTTCCACTATTGAGCTCCAAAAACCCCTCTTTTACCCTCCGAGTTTGGCATCAATTTGTGGGAGCTACGAGAGACCATTCACTGAACCATCTGCGACATTAAGGTAAGCTCTTCGTCCTTGACATTTTCATGGTTGAATTTTGTGATTTCATTGGTTAAATGTTTAGTTTTAACTTGTTTTTTCAAGCCCTATATGCACGCTGGCATTCTCGCAGGCAGGCCATACGGGGCCTGCGAGAATGATGCATTCTCGCAGGTGAGCCTTAAGCCACCTGCGAGGTTCTCACACTGTGCAAATGGGGCACCTGCTAGAACCACAAAACCCCAAAAAAAATTAAATTTTAACCCAAAGAAAAATTTCAAAGCATGAAAAAAGTTATTAATTCTCTTATTGTGTTCCTTGTGCAGATAATTGGCCATCACCATGGTACTTGAGTGGCATGAAAGGGAACATGAAGAGGATAATGCAATGGCCAAAAACCATCTTCCTACCATGGCCACTTTGAGAGATTGTGGGCACTTAAAATACTTTCGTATCCCGGGCATGAGGGCCCAAGTCAGACTATTAGAGTATCTGGTGTGTATGTGGGACCCAGATCAGCAGGTTTTTCATGTGGGAGCTCACACACTGTACATAGACATTGAGGACATATAATTTTTGACTGGATTGTCCCGACGTGGATACTATGTCAGCTTAACCGGTAGTAGAGGTGGTGGGATAAAGATGAGTGAGTACTGCAATCAATACTCTGTTCCTGAGGCTGAGAGGAAAAAAGGAAAAGTGGCTATCTGGGGGGTACAAGACTTGACCCTCCGCACTATCGTTTTTACTATAGCTCGGATGGCTAGGAGTTCTTCTCCTCATATGGCATTAGAAATCTACTTCCAGTATGCCATCGAGTGTACTGAGCCTCGAGTATTCAACTGGGCAGATGTTGTGCTTCGCAATATCAAAAAACAATTGACCAAATGTAGGCGAGGTGACCTGAAGAAATTCGTGTATGGATCTTTGCTGGTGTCCTTATTCCTTGAAAGGGTCCCCGTATTTAGACTATAGGTTGAGTGGAACATACCAGGTCCCAGGGATCCAAGGATGTTGAGATGGTATCGGCTCATGGCCCGGCACGTAGCAGGACCGATCGTCAAGTACGACGATATTTTCTTTGACTGGCTTCAAACCCAGATCCTGATGGTCGATGACTACGCTTATGCTGGGTTGGATTTCCAGGGAGATCTGGATTTAGCACTACTAGAGGATACTCAGTGGGGTGACCTTGGTAAGAAGTACATGCATTTTCTTTTTTTAAATGTTTTTGAATTTTTATCATATTCAAATGTTTTTGTTTTTATATATTCATCCAAAGACTAATACAAAATCGTTTGTTGATAACACAGATGTTGGACCGTATAGACCTCCCGGCACTTCTCCCATCCAGCGGTGAGGAGAGGTAGCAGCAACACCACAATATGCTGAGGATTATCAAGTAGTGGAACAGAATCTAGAGGGCCTTACTGCAGACATTCCAGATATGACTCTGGAAGAGGTTCCATGACGCGATCAACGTCATACTGTAGGGGTATCAGCAGCTATGATTCGACTGCTCTGTAGGGTTGCTAGGGCAGTCGTGTGTTACCGTGAACGTCATCCATGACGTCACTTTGTAGAAGCTATAAGCTTCAATTTTTTACATTTTGGTCTTCGGACAAACTTTTTGTAAAAAACCTTTTGATCGTTATATATACGGACGGCTTCTACTGGTTTACTTTATATTGTGTGAATTTTGATGTGTTTGATTTATAAATGATTCAAATGTTTGTCTAATACATAATTAGCCAATGCATCTGTTAATGTATTTAGACATCTAGGAATATGCTGATATTCAATGTGATCAAAATAACGTTCCAAGAGGAGAATTTTCAAATACACCCGTAAAAAAGTAGGACTTTGTATAGAGTAGATATTACTTACTGTAGTACTACAAGCTGCGAGTCAAGTCGCACAACCAAATGACGAATTCCAAGCGAGATAGCATCAACCAATAATTCAATAACTGCGCTATACTCTGCAATGTTGTTGGTCGCACGGCCAAGGCACACACCTCGTAAAGATACAATTTCGTTTGTTGGGGCATAGATTTCCCACGCAGCAGATGCAAGGTTCCGAGTATTACGGCTAGCGCCATCAGCGAAGCCAATATAGGGTAGCGAAAACTCCGACATCTAGAAATCAAACACAATGTCACATAAGGGTAGAGACCAAATAACGACAAAAGAAAAATAAAGTAACAAACACAAAGTATGATACATTAAGATACATGTACTTTTGCACAAATGATTTATGCATAGTACTTCTTCAAGTACAACCCATTCCTGGGTTCACTCAAAGGGATGCCATCGTAATCTACCAGCTCATATGCTCCTTTTTCCAAAACTTGGCGAACAATATAAGGACCTCGCCACATTGGTTTGAATTTCCCAGCTCCTAACACATCTCGATCCTGTTCATAGAGAAGAACAAGATCACCTTCAGAGAAAACGCGAGGCTTGACATGCTTGTCATATTGTGCCTTGACACGTTTTTTCTAGGCTTCTATTACTAGCGTGGCGTCACGTCGAATTTCGTCTAATTGCATTAGATACAATAGATGCTCTTCTTCAGCAGAAGTGTTGGGTAAGAGTTTGACAACTAGCTTCAGAGAGGGTATCTCGCATTCTATAGGAAGAATGGCTTCCACACCATAAACTAATCGAAAAGGCGTAAACCCAGTAGTGGATTTGACAAATGTCCGGTATGCCCACAATGCCGAGAACAACATTGTGTGCCAACTTGTTTTATGAATTCCTATCATCCGTCAGAGCATAGTTATTAGAACTTTGTTGATTGCTTCGACTTGACCATTATCTTGTGGATAATAGGGCGTTGAGTTATCATGACGAAGACCCAACTTTTCCATAAGTTGCGACATCATAAAATTCCTAAAATGACTACCGTGATCAGTGATGATAGCTTGGGGAACACCAAAACGAGCTATGACGTGATTAAAAAGAAACAACGTTGCGGTCTTTCCAGTATTATCGAATGTCAGCATCGCCTCGGCCCATTTTGTAAAGTAATCAACGACTACAATGATGTAACCATGCCCCCCGACCGAGTGAGGGTGACATGTCATGAAATCGATGCCCCATTTCGCAAAAGGACCAACTGAGACCACAGGGTGAATAGGAGCAGTATGTGACCAAATTTTCTGATTGTAGGTCTGGCAGGCATGGCATTTTTGAACGGAAATAATGCAGTCGTGAAACAAAGAAGGCCAAAAATACCCTGCACGTAAGATCTTCTGGGCAGTAGCATACCCATACATATGACCACCACATTCTCCAGAATGGCAGTCATTCATAGCTTTCTTGGCTTCGTCAACTGTTAAACAACGTCTAAAAACAGAGTCAATTCCCCGACGGTAAAGAGTATCCCCGAGGATAATGTATTGACGAGCTTGATAGCGTATGCGACGTCATTCAGTACTAGACAAAGCAGGCCGAAAAGTTTGGGTTTGAAGATAGATAATGATATCCCCATACCAAAGATCATCAATGCTAATAAGGAAAAAAGATTCATCGGGTAATGAATCTACTGCTACATTTTCCGTTGCAGAATGAGGAAAATCACATATCAACTCAGCAAAAACTAATGACTTCTTGGACTTGGCTCGGTCGAATTCCAAGTCAAACTCCTGGAGTATCACAATCCATTTGGAGTATTTTCCCCCAAGAAATTGACGTGTCAAAATATGTTTCATAGGGTTGCAATGAGAAATCACCGTAGTCTTACGAGAGAGGATATAGTGCCGAAAGCGTTGGATGGCTTGAATGGCAGCCAAGGCCAGTTTTTCGACATGTTGATACTTGATTTCAGTTGGTGTGAGACTTCGACTCAAGTAGTAAACAACATGTTCTTCGTGCGCATCATCCTCTTGAACGAGAACCATGCCAATAGTGTACTCCGAGGTAGCAAGATAAAGGAAATAATCACGACTGTAATCAAGAGGAAAGAGAAGCGGAGCTCGCGTTAGGGACAACTTTAAAGCTTCAAAAGCATTGTTGGCAACAATATCCCAGACGAACTCGGAATCTTTCTTTAATAGCTGCGTAAAACCACGAGTGATCTCGATGTAATTAGGAATAAAACAACGAAGAAGGTTTTCTTTCCCCTACAAACTTTGCAACTGGCGTAGTGTAGAAGGAGGAGGGAGATTAAGAATCGACTCAACCTTAATAGGATCCACATGGATCCCTTGACGCGAAATGATAAAACCTAGAAGACGGCCGAATTCCACACAAAAAATGCATTTATGAGGATTTAAACATATACGATAGAATCGACAGCGAACGAAAATGGCTCGGAGGTGGGAAGGGTGATCGACTCTATGCATAGAATGAGCGGGTAAATCGTCCAAATAGGGTTGAACGATATGCTTAATATCATGAAAAGAATAAGACATAGCACGTTGAAACGTCGTGCCAGCGTTCTTAAGACCAAAAGGGAGTTTCCTATAGGAAAAAGTACCCCGAGGACAGATAAAAGCAGTTTTATGTTGGTCCTTGGGAGCAATGTTAATTTGATTATAGCCGGAGAAACCATCCATGAGGGAGAAGATTTCACTTCCGGCATAGTCATCGACAATCTGATCGACGAAGGGGGTAGGAAAGTTTTCCTTGGGACAAACTTTGTTAATATCCCTATAATCAACACATACACGAATACTGCCGCCTTTTTTGTCAATCAAGACAGGATTGGAAACCCATTCTGTAAGAGCCACCGGATAAATAAAGCCGGCTTTCAAAAGTTTTTCAACTTCTAGTTTGATAGCAGCCGCTTTACGTGGGTGAACTGGATGAAGGCATTGCCGGACAGGTTTATCTCCAAGGTATGTCTTTATCTCATGTACAACAATAGCAGGGTCGATACTTGGCATATCTTCGTAGCTCCAGGCGAAGATGTCACAAAATTATTTGAACAGAGATGTATATGTGATGATTTCATTTGAAGAACACGAAGCTCCAATATGGACATTTTCGACTATCCCAGGTTTAATGGATATGTCAATGGGAATCGTGGGCGAGATGTTACTTAAGTTCCCTTCAACAAACACATCGTGTGTAGTCGAGGGAACCGTTGAGATGACAACAACGGTCGACAGAGTCGAAATCCATTGGTAGTTCTCAAGAGTGTGTTGCTCCAGAAAAAGTATGGAACGATGATGTCAATCATCCCAAGGGGTGTCTTCCATGACGGACATGATCATCTCGTCAGTGGGAAAAATAACACGAAAAGGATCGGGAGACAACTCATCGAGAGAGGGGATGGAAGGTGTTTCCGATTGAATGGCTTGATAAGCGGATTCAACCGGACTTAACAACATTGCGTCGCCGAAACGAAGATGATCTCCAGGATCAGGAACTATCCAAGGGTCAGAAGACACAGGAAATTCATGAGGCACGATGGAAATCATGTTGATAGAAGCAACTGACGGGCGTGGAACATCGGGTGGTGGAATGGGAAAAGTACCCATTAACGAGGAGTCCTTTAAAAGGCCTACACCGACATTCTCATAACTCGGTGGGGTTTTAGCAATAAACGACACGTTGCCAGTACGAGTATCAGAATTGAAGAAGGCAAGTTGGTCAACGGTAACAACCTTTCCTTGATGAGGGAAACGTACTACATGGAAAAGCGTCGACACAATGATGCACATGGAATCGATCCAGCTGTGGCCAAGCAAAATATTATAATCAAGTGGAGCATCAAAGACTTCCACTTCAACCTTGACCGTCTTACCTTCTAGTGTTATAGGCAACGAAGGAAGAACACCGTAAGGCTTAAAACCAGATCCATTGAAGGCTTTAAGAGTGTTTTGTGATTCATTCAAGGGAGGAGAGCCAATGGCTTTCCAACAAGCAAAAGACATTACACACGTTGAGGCACCCTCATCGATAACAGTTCGGAAAATGTTCTTGTCATAGACAACAACCTGTATCTGGAACGCGAATTGAGGGGGTAACCTTGGAATGTGATCATCCAAGTCAAATACTATGAGATTCGTATCTGTCGGGTCAATTCCACCTATAGCTTTCAACGGTGCCTTCCATTGTGCAGGACAAGACTGAAGGACTTCAAGGGCTGGCATCGCTGAAGGTGCTTGGGCCAGATATTCAACAATGATGTAGTTCTGGGCTGCACGAGCATGAGGATTGAAAATCGATTTCCTAACGACACCTTTTGGGGGTGGTCGCAGAACTGTATCAAGGCTCGGTTGTTCAAGATGAAGAGGACCATTAGTAGGTGGAGTCGCGGGAGATGGTTGTACCAGAGCAGGAGGTAAATCGTCAACCTTCTCCTTAGATGGAGTATAATCTTTGGCTCTAGTCATGAGTGCAACGTTGTTTTGCTTAGAATCACCAATACACATCAAAACATATGATGTCATAGAAGAGGAAGGTTGGTCTTGAATGACCAAATGAGCTTGTTGTTGAGATGGGAAGGGTTGGGACAAGACAGCCGGTGTAGAAGGTTTGGGAGCTCCTTGAAGGAACTTCGTGACCTCGGCACGTCATGGAAAATCCTTCGTGTAGTGATCGTCACCACAGATAAGGCAAGGGTATCGTGGTTTGCGCTTATCCTGATCTTCAATAGGTGTGGTTTTAGTTTTCTCTACTTGATTATTATTTTTTCCCTCCTTATTCTTGCCTCTCCCCTTTTTAGATTTGTTTTTACCGGCTAGGGTAGATTGAACAACGTTTACCTTAGAAGTTTTGCTGGTGGGAGTGGCAGGAGACGGAGCATTTTGAACATTAGAAGAAGCAGATTTAGGGTTTGTGCTTGAAACATAATGTGATCGGGATTGGGCCGTACCAATCACACCGCCAGCTACATGTGAGGCAGCTGGAGCAGTTGAAGTGCTGGAAGTACTAGGACGAGGTAATTCAGGTAATAAATCATAAAGGGTTCCCGTTTGCGAATAAACGAGATCAAGATACTGAGCATGACTTATAGCCTGCTCCTCCATGATGACACCACCCATGGCAATGTCCTTACCAATTTCATTCACAAAGGATTTTGTAAACCATTCGGCCAGTAACTGATCGGGGAGTTCAAGTTTGATGAGACGTCGTCTCCTTCGCCACTCATGGATATGATCAGATATATGAGTGCCTTTAGTTTGTTTGAAGGAATTCAAAATCTCAGTCCAGGTATCATAATGGATCGGTAACTGGTAATGCATAAGGAAAGCCATAGCTAGGGTGTTGAAATCAGAGAAGAAACCTCGTGGCAATTCAATATACCACTTCGCAGCAAAACCGGTAAGGGTTCGTTGAAAAAGACGTAGACGAATAGAGTCATCCATCAATGAGTTGGATGAACACCATAGGTGAAAAGTCATAACGTGATTGTTCAAGTCCTCTCCCAC